>CAUYQG010245863.1:0-10851 GCA_963574415.1 Tarsius wallacei
ATGGAACACTGCCCCAAAGCCGTGAGAGGTGATTCAGAATATATACTATATGTTATGTATAACCTTTGTGAAATCTGAAAAATTTTTAGTCCACATATATCTGACCCTAGGGTTCTCAGATAAGAGATTGTAAACCTAAACTTTTTTTTAGTTGGTGTCTCACTCTGTCACTCAAGCTGGAGTATAGTGGCACGCTCACGGCCACTGCAGCCTTGACCTGCTATGCTCAGGCAATCCTGCCTCAGCCTTCCAAGAAGCTGGAACTATGGGCATGCGCCACCATGCCCGGCTAATTTTTTATTTATTGTAGAGATGAGGTCTCGCCAAGTTAGCCAGGCTGGTCTCGAACCCGTGGGTTCAAGCAATCCTGTCACCTTGGCCTCCCAAAGTGCTGGGATTATAGGTGTGAGCTATTAAATGAAAAGACAGACAGAAAGAAGAAAACAAACAAACAAATAAATAAATAAAAAAATAAATCTTGGTGTTGAAGACATCATTTCCACAGAAGAAAGAAACTCTCAAAAACGAAATTTTCAGCAGTCCACTGAGATTGGCCATCAGCCCATTTTCTAAAGGAATTTTCTGCCTCCAGTAGTTCACAAGAAACTGAGATTTATTTCACTCTTAGATCAAGGTGTAAAATATGTTCTTAACTCTGAAATTTGATTGAGGGTTGGCTGGTTTACACAAGACTTGTCCAGCTCACTTGCTATTCACTTGTAAATGATTACTCTTGGAATGGACAAATCTGTGCTTTAAAAGAACTATGATAAATAGTGTGATAAAACAGAAACAAAACAAAACAAAATCCTAGTGATATCAACATGTAAGCATAACTGAAAGTTTCTTTTTCACAGTTTAACAATGCTTTCCCCAAAATAGTGTTGCTGAAGGAACCCATTTATCCCCAAAGTGAGAGAAAGTTGAATACATTTTCCACAGTTATCTCACCTTAGTACTTGAGGGGAAAAATTTAGCACTCAAACTATTTTGCAAATAAAACCTTGGATTTTGGTGATAATAGTGCTTCTCTGTGATAAGTAAGTTAACCTCCCTGGACTTCAGCTAACTCATCCGTAAAATGAGTAGAGCTTAGACTAGCTAATATCTAAGGCACCTACCTGCCCTTGTGTTCATGATTCCATTTTCCATGTTTTATGTTGGTTTGGACACAAGAAAGAAAATGCCACAAGGGCCATATTACTGCTGAGATTCTAATCACTTGTTGGTTCTACATTTTTGAGAGTGAGCGTGTTTTAGATGACTCTAGAGGTAATTTTTTAGAACATGGTCATTTTGCTAAGAGATTTAGATGACAGATTTCTTCATCACTAACTTTACAGAAAGATACTTGAGGTCTGTTCATTTTTGTCGTCATTGTTTTAACAAAGTCGTTTCTGTAAGTGACACACTTATTACTGAACTGCAAGAGTCAGTTCTAGGTAAATGAGGTTTAGTCAGTAATGTGCTGGAGTTGGCTCATGCTTACTGCAGAAAAGTGATTCTTAAAATTTCAGAAATTTTGCAAATTGTTAACTGTGCCCTTATGATAGAAATATTATATAGTGGTGTGCTACTGAACATCTCTTCCCAACTCTGTATTCTGGTAGCTTGAAATTGTCCACAGTGGAGTATTTATACCAGGGAAATAGGCAAGTGCTAAAAATCAAGATCTGATTTATTGTTTTTGTTGATCATCTAACTTGATAAAGTTATTGAGAAAACGTTAATAATTCAGAGTAAACTTAAAGGTGTGTCATGTCTATAGCCATTACATTATGAATAGTGAAAATGTCTGAAGAAATATCCTCCCAATATTTGCAAACTATCATAGGATTCAGCAAAGAGGTTGCTCATTGTCATTGACAGATGAATGAAGTTATAGCATATATCTTTACTGTTTCACTTTTGTCTTACTCATTCACATAAACAAAAATGCTAAGTAATATTCATGTTAGAACTATACTCGTCAATGACATGAGCAACTTCTTTGCTGAGCTGGACTGTAATCAAGCATTTATTTATAGCCTTATTTTGTCAAACATTAGATGAAATACAGACACAAATTGACTTTCATCAAAAATCACTGAAAGCATTCTGTGAGAATCAATTAGCTGTATGAAACTTACAATAAAGAGTGGATTGTGCCGGGCTCGGTGGCTCAGCCTGTAATCCCACGCCTTGGGAGGCTGAGGTGAGTGCATTGCCTGAGCCGGTGGGTTCGAGACCCGCCTGGGCAAGCGAGACCTCATCTCTACAATATATCAAAAAATTAGCCAGGCGTGGTAGCGCGCGCCTGTAGTTCCAGCTACTTGGAAGGCTGAGATGGAAGGATCGCCGGAGCCCAGCAGGTCGAGGCTGCGGTGGCCAGGAGCGGCCACTGCACTCCAGTCTGGGCGACAGAGACTCCAACTCAAAAAAAAAAAAAAAAAAAAGAGTGGATTGTAATTTGTAATTACTCATAAATTGTGTGCTACACATCTCTTAAATCAGTAAAAATTAAAATTAACTTATTTACATATGTGCGCACATACCTTTTCTCTTTTTTCAGAGAGCAGGTTGTTAAACATTTACCAGGCCGCTTCTAAGTATAATTATATCGTCCCTGCCCAGAGGCAGGACACTGGACCTTCTAACTCTGAGTCATGCTGATGAAATTAAACGCATATAGCATAAAACCTCAATTACTAAACTCTCTGAGCAAAGGCAACTTGTGTTAATAAAAAGTATTTATCTTAAAGCAATTAAGAAAATGCCATGAGTTGTTTTCAAGTACTTAGAACAACACAATCAAGTGCCAACAGAGGGTGTGGTTTGTTTTAATGAAAAAGCAAAAAATGTTAGATGAGCAGTCTGTACATAATAGCTCTTGCTAAAGCTTTTTTTTTTTTTGAGTCAGAGTCTCACTGTCACCCAGACTTGAGTGCAGTGGCATGCTCATGGCCACCACAAACTTGACCTGCTGAGCTCAGGTGATTCTTCCACCTAAGCCTTCCAAGTAACTGGAACTACAGGTATGTGCCACCAGGCCCAGCTAATTTTTTTTTTTTCATTGTATAGGCAAGGTCTTGTCAAGTCACCCAGGCTGGTCTCTAACCCCTGGTCTCAGACAATTCGCTTGCCTTCACCTCTCGAAGTGCTGGGATTACAGGCATGAGCCACCGCCTGGTTTGCTTTGAAAGAGTGCTTGCAATAATATATTTTCTTGAGCCAAATCAGTCTCTTCTCCCTTGATTTAGAGCAATTCTTAGGGTTTGTAGGGCCCTTTCTTAAGTGGTACAGAAGTCCACGTATGCCTTCTCTGAATATGTTTTCCCTGGGCTAAAAAAAATGTCAGGGGTTTCCTTTTGGTCACCAGATAAGTTTTAAACTTTTTTTTTTTTTTGAGTTGGAGTCTCACTCTGTCACCCAGACTGGAGTGCAGTGGCCGCCCCCAGCCAATGCAGCCTCAACCTGCTGGGCTCCGGCGATCCTTCCGCCTCAGCCTTCCAAGTAGCTAGAACTACAGGCGTGCGCTACCGCGCCCAGCTAATTTCTGATTTTACTGTAGAGATGAGGTCTCGCCAAGTTGCCCAGGCGGGTCTCGAACCCGCGGGCTCAGGCAAACCACTCACCTCAGCCTCCCAAAGCGCTGGGATTACAGGCTGAGCCACTGAGCCCAGCTTAGCCACAGTCTGCTCCAGCCTTCCCACTGCTCTCCACAGACTTCCTGGACTGTTACCCTCCCATAACCATGACCCAGGTGTTGGCAAACCATGGTCTCAGGGCCAAATACAGCCCACAGCCTGCTTTTGTAGTGTTCTTGAGCTAAGAACGGCTTTGACATTTTTTAATGATTTAAGAAAATCAAAAGAAGAATCATATTTCACGACACGTGAAAATTACATGGAACTCAAATTTGGGTGGCCATAAAGTTTTATTGTCACGCACCACACTGTTCATTTGCCTCTTACCCACCGCAGCAGCTGAATAGTTTTCTTTTTTTCTTTTTTGAGTTGGAGTCTCACTGTCGTCCAGGCTGAAGTGCAGTGACACATTCTCGGCCACCGCAGCCTCAGTCTGCTGGCCTCAGGCTATCCTTCCACCTCAGCCTTCCAAGTAGCTGGAACTACAGGCACGCGCCACCATGCCCAGCCAATTTGTTGATTATTGTAGAGACGAGGTCTTGCCAAGTTACCTAGGCTGGTCTCAAACCCTGGCTTAGGCAATCCTCTCACCTCTGTCTCCCAAAGTGCTGGGATTACAGGTGTGAACCACCACGCCCAGCCTGAATAGTTTTCACAGACACCAAATGGCCCACACACCTAAAATATTCGCAATACTATTTGGCCCATTATGGAAAAAGTTTGCCAGCCTCACTCTAACCACATGAAGTTTGCCTCTTTCCCAACTCCCAACACCCTTTCATGCTAATAAGCTGAATGCACGTCTCCCTGCCTTTCATCTGTTCCTGATAGGACAAGTTAACTCGAACCGTTCACTGAGTATGTTACCGATGTCCTCATTCATGAGTCCCTCACACTGACCCCTCTGCCAGGAGCACTCTTCCTCCTGTTCATCTTGCAACCATCTGGCCATCTCCCAGGATCGAACCAAGGCTCCCCTCCAAGATGTCTTTTTTGAACCCTCTAGGAAGAGCCAACCATCTCCTCTCTGCTTCCGTAGTGCTGTACACATAGCCTAGTGCTTCTGTGAGGAAATGAAATGCTCATGTCCAGAGTTTACCACACTGGGAAGTGCCTCCCCTGACCGTCCTCTCTTCTTGTGAACACCACTGCCCTCTCTATCCTCATTGGCGTGTGAAGTGATTAATGTAGCCAAACAATGAGTCAGACAAGATGGGAGCACTCATTTCATTGAACTGAAATGTCTCAACTTCATTCTAGAAATAGAATGCTTCTGTTCCCCCAAAGCATTGGCTGCTTTCATTATAGAAATTGTCACATTAGATCATGACTAGAACATCTGTTTTCTCATCTCACTACCTTCACTAGAGTAGGATCCCGGGAAAAAGGGAGTTGTTTTATTTATCTTTGTATCTCCAGCTCCAAAACAGGGCAAATATACAGTAGGTACTCTGTAAATGTTAATAGACTTGAATGCATGGAGGTGCTTTCAGCATACAAAATGAGAGAAGACATATATTAATTTAATATAAGGAAAAGCCATTGGTTTGAGACATGCAAAGGCATAGTGGGTTTTTTTCTACATGGAGTCTTCTCTGTTCACTCAAGTATTCTGGTAAAGAGATGTTTACAGAGAGAACTCGGGCACTGTTTAGGAGGGGCAGTGGTAATTGGAATAGCCTTTCCCCATTAGAGACCAAAACATCTATCTTTCTCCTATATATCAGGAACCTTAGTATGGCTCTAGTTTCAACATGGAGGTAGCATGACACGATCACAAATGAGTTCAGGAGTTCCTGTTCCCACAACCCTTGCTACTCAAAGTGTGGGCCGCGGTCCAGCTACATCAACATCATCTGGGAGCTTGATAGAAATGTGGAGCCGGGCACCGTGGCTCACACCTATAATCCCAGCACTTTGGGAGGCAGAGGTGAGAGGATTGCCTGAACCCAGTGGTTCGAGACCAGACTGGGCAACTTGGTGAGACCTTGGCTATACAATAAATTAAAAAATTAGTCCGGTGTGGTGGCATGTGTCTGTGGGTCTAGCTACTTGGAAGGCTGAAGCAGAAGGATTGCCTGAGTCCAGCAGATAGAGGTTGCAGTGGCTGTGAGTGTGCCTCTGCACTCCATTCTCGGCAACAGAGTGAGACTCCAACTCAGAAAAAAAAAAAAATTAACCTGGCATGGTGGTGCGCACCTGTGGTTCCAGCTACTTGGAAGACTGAGGCGGAAGCATCACCTGAGCCCAGCGGGTCAAGTCTGCCGTGGTTGTGTGTGTGCCACTGCACTCCAGCCTGGGCGACAGGCTGCTCAAAAATAAATAAATAAAAGAAATGTGGAGCCTCGGAACTATTGAATCAGAGTTTGCATTTTAACAAGAACTTCAGGTAATTAGTTTGTACTTTATAATTTGAGATTCCTTTTTCCAGCATATATGAAGGATGCACCATTAGTAAGGACTCGGTGTTCCCATCTTGTCAGAAGCCCACTATTCCAAATTACATAAACTATATTGTACAGGTGGGACTCAATAAACCCTAAAGGGTCAAGGTTTTTTCCAATACTAAGATTTACGAAGGAATATATTCTGTTTAGTTGCTGCTGTACTATATTGCTTAGCAGTTCAACTAATATTTTACCAGGCACACTGTCCCCAAAACTAGGAGATAGCCATGAACAAGCCAGAGAAGGTCACTAGAGTTATAGACTTAGATTCTAGTGGAAGAAGACAAATAATAAGTAAAAACATAAATAAAATAATTTCATATGTCTTTTTTTTTTTGAGTTAGAGTCTCACTCGGTCACCCAGGCTGGAGTACAGTGGCGCGCTTCCGGCCACCACAGCCTCGACCTGCTGGGCTCCAGCAATCCTTCTGCCTCAGCCTTCCAAGTAGCTGGAACTACAGGTGTGCACTACCATGCCTGGCTAATTTTTTTATTTATTGTAGAGACAAGGTCTCACCGTGTTGCCCAGGCTGGTCTCGAACCCGTGGACTCAGGCCTTGTCCTCCCAAAGTGCTGGGATTAGAGGCTTGAGTCACTGGGCGCCCGGCCTCATACAAGTCTTATTGAAAGAAATGAAACAGGATACAATAAAAAAAAAAAAAAAATCAGTGTGGGGTAAAAGTAGCTACATTAGAGAGGGCGATCAGGAAATGCTTCTTGGAGGAAGTGACATTTTAACTGCGTCCAGAGTAAGGAGGAGCAACTGAGAATAAATCAGAGAGGAGAGTATTTCAAAGGAACAGCAAATGAAAAGTTCCTGAAGCCAGAATTAAGTAGACATTGTGAGAGAGATCAGAGCAGCTGAAGAATTGTGAGTGAGGGAATGGTGGTGTAAGCTGATGCTGAAGAGGTGAACAGGGCCAAGAGAGTTCAGGGCCCCAAAACTTTCTTGGGTGTGTTTTTCCTAAAGTATAGACCTGACATGATTTGCTTTACCTTGAATAATAAAAAAGATCAGGCCAGGCACAGTGGTTCACGCCTATAATCACAGCACTTTGGGAAGCCAAGGCAAGAGGATCCCTTGAGGCCAAGAGTTTGAGACCAGCCTAGGCAACAGAGCAAGACCTCATCTCTACAAAAAAATTAAAAATTAGATGGTGAGGTCAGGCTCGGTGGCTCAGCCTGTAATCCCGCGCTTTGGGAGGCCGAGGTGAGTGAATTGTCTGAGCCCACGGGTTCGAGACCTGCCTGGGCAACTTGGCAAGACCTCATCTCTACAATAAATCAAAAATTAGCCGGGCGTGGTAGCGTGCGCCTGTAGTTCCAGCTACTTGGATGGCTGAGGCGGAAGGGTCGCCGGAGCCCAGCAGGTCGAGGCTGCGGTGACTGGGAGCAGCCACTGCACTCCAGTCTGGGTGACTAAGTGAGACTCCAACTCAAAAAAAAAGTAAAAAAAAAAAAATTAGATGGTGTGGTGGTACATAGTAGTCCTAGCTACTTGGTAGGCTGAGGCAGGAGAATAGCTTGAGCCTAGGAGCTTTAGGCTGTAGTGAGTTATGACTGTGCCACTGTACTTCAGCCTGCACAATAGAGTGAGACCCTGCCTCAGAAATAAAATAAAATAACCAGGCTTGGTGGCTAACGCCTGTAATCCCAGCACTTTGGCAGGCAGAGGATTGCCTGAGCTAAGGGGTTGAAGACCAGCCTGGGCAACTTGGCAAGACCTCGTCTCTACAATAAATCAAAAAATTAGTGGGTAGAGTGGCAAACGCCTATAGTTCCAGCTACTCGGAGGGCTGAGGTGGAAGGAGGGCTGAGGTGGAAGGATCGCCCTGACCCAGCAGGTCGAAGCTGCGGTGGCCATGAGCATGCCACTGCACTCCAGCCTGGGTGACAGAGTGAGACTCCAACTCAAAAATAAAAAAAAGACTAAAATAAATAAAAATTTAAAAGGTCACATTGGCTCCTTTTAAAGAGATTATTGTAGAGGAACAAGTATAGAGGCAAAGCAGATAAATAAAACACCAATTAGAAATAGATAAATTTAGCTGGGCTCGGTGGCTCAGCCTGTAATCCCGCACTTTGGGAGGCTGAGGTGAGTGGATTGCCTGAGCCCATGGGTTCAAGACCCGCCTGGGCAACTTGGCGAGACCTCATCTCTACAATAAATCAAAAAAATTAGCCAGATGTGGTAGCGCGCGCCTGTAGTTCCAGTTACTTGGAAGTCTGAGGCGGAAGGATCGCTGGAGCCCAGCAGGTCGAGGCTGTGGTGGCCGGGAGCGGCCACTGCACTCCAGTCTAGGCGACAGAGTGAGACTCCAACTAAAAAAAAAAAAAAAAACTGATTGTGGTGAGAGTTACACAACTATGTTATGTGGATTGTATCTTGGTAAAGCTGCTACCAAAAAAATCCCATGAATTAGTGTTATAAAAAGTGTTAAGGTGGCTGGGCACAGTGGCTCACGCCTATAATCCCAGCACTTTGGGAGGCTGAGGTGAGAGGACTGCCTGAGCCCACGGGTTTGAGACCAGCCTGGGCAACTTGGCAAGACCTTGCTTCTACAATAAATAAAAAAATTAGCCGGGCATGGTGGCGCGTGCCTGTAATTCCAGTCACTTGGAAGACTGAGATGGAAGGATCGCCTGAGCCCAGCAGGTTGAGGCTGCAGGGGCTGGGAGCATGCCACTGCCCTCCAACCTGGGTGATAGAGTGAGACTCCAACTAAAAAAAAAAAAAAAAGCCGGGCTCGGTGGCTCAGCCTGTAATCCCGCGCCTTTGAGAGGCTGAGGTTAGTGGATTGCCTGAGCCCGCGGGTTCGAGACCCGCGTGGGCAAGCAAGACCTCATCTCTACAATAAATCAAAAAATTAGCCGAGCGTGATAGCGCGCGCCTGTAGTTCCGGCTACTTGGAAGGCTGAGGCAGAAGGATCGCCGGAGCCCAGCAGGTCGAGGCTGCGGTGGCCGGGAGCAGACACTGCACTCCAGTCTGGGCGACAGAGTGAGATGCCAACTCAAAAAAAAAAAAAAAAAAGTTTTAAAGCCTTAAAAAAAAGTGTAGACTCAGGGTTTAGAATCCAAAGTTCAAATTACAGTCCTGTAACCTTCTCTCTCCTTGGATGAGTTGCTCTGGGCAAGTTAGTGTCTTCATTGGAAAGATAGAATGAGGGAAGAAAGGTAGTCACATATCTAGCAGGGATGATACAAGAATTAGAGGTTATCTAGGTTAAACACCTGACACGTAGTAGTTGTTCAATAAAGTATACTATTAGTCATACATTTTCTATCCTACCCTTGAAAATATAGTGTGTCTATAACAGATAAAACCTTCCTTTTGTCATTAGAAATCATAGTCAAGGCCTTTTTAATATCTCTCAGGAAGCAAACTCCCAAAATGGAGCTAGAACGTAGAAGAAAAACGTAGAAAAAAAATTATTCATGTGAAAAAAACTCTCTGCTGCTTTTCTACCTCTGACGTCTCTTACCCCGACTTTTGTTTTTATTCCTTGAGCTGGTAATTGTAGCCGTCAGAGCAGACTCATGCTAGTCAGTATTTCGTTGATGAATTCCAGCTGAGACTAATGAGAGTGTTGCCGAGTCGGAGAGAGAGAGAGAGAGACAGAGAGAGAGAGAGAGAAGGCACCTTGGGAATGAACCCACACTCTGAGGCGGTGGGGGATATGAGCATCCAGGCTATCTGGTTATGAACTCTGCATCCAAGAGTCAGCATGTGCCCGAAGCGTGGAGTGAATCCCGAAAGATGCCTTGAGAATAAGGCGCTGAAATGAAGTTGGGATACACAGTGATTCCTGTCACAGGACTAAGCATTTCCTGATGCTTTAAAGAGAACATCAGAATCAAATATTGCTCTGAGCCAGGCTTGGTGGCTCAAACTGTAATCCCGTGCCTTTGGGAAGCTGAGGTGAGTGGATTACCTGAGCCCGCGGGTTCGAGACCCGCCTGGGCAACTTGGCGAGACCTCATCTCTACAATAAATCAAAAATTAGCCGGGTGTGGTAGTGCGCGCCTGTAGTTCCAGCTACTCGGAAGGCTGAGGCAGAAGGATCACCGGAGCCCAGTAGGTCGAGGCTGCGGTGGCTGGGAGCAGCCACTGCACTCCAGCCTGGGCAACAGAGTGAGACTCCAACTCAAAAAAAAAAAAAAAAAATATTGCTCTGGTCCTAGATCTCTTAGGAGAGTTCAGTTGATATCTCCATCACAAGGCTAGGAGTCCTAAAGTCAAAGCAGATAAAGGGACTCAACTCAAAATTGACATTCACAGATGTTGTACCATGTTCCAGGCACTGTGCTAGACTCTGGGGACATAGAGACAAGGGTGAAATGGTGTCTGTGGAGGCGCTGGGCTTTCATGTTGCCTCACAGAGAGGGAAGCATGGAAACAACAAATGCCCTTCAAGGAGTTCTGCAACCTGTAGAACAGGGGCCCAACATAAAAGAGACAGACACCCTCAGCCAACTGGAATATCTGCTACTTGGTGCCATAGTAATCTGGGTATCAAGGGCTGCTAAAAACTCCCCCAAAATAGATTTTCTCAGCCGAGGTGAGTGGATTGTCTGAGCCCAGGGACCCGATACCAGCCTGGGCAACTTTGTGAGACTTCATCTCTACAATAAATCAAAAAATTAGCTGGGAGCCGGGCTCAGTGGCTCAGCCTGTAATCCTGCGCCTTGGGAGGCTGAGGTGAGTGGATTGCCTGAGCCCAAGGGTTCGAGACCCGCCTGGGCAACTTGGGGAGACCTCATCTCTACAATAAATAAA
>CAUYQG010245876.1:0-35294 GCA_963574415.1 Tarsius wallacei
GCTGGAGTGCCGAGGCACGTTCATGGCCACTCCAGTGTCGAACTGCTGGGCTCCGGCGATCCTTCCGCCTCAGCCTTCCAAGTAGCTGGAACTACAGGCGCGCGCTACCACGCCCGGCTAATTTTTGATTTATTGTAGAGATGAGGTCTCGCCAAGTTGCCCGGGCTGGTCTCGAACCCGTGGGCTCAGGCAATCTACTTGCCTCGGCCTCCCAAGGTGCTGGGATGACAGGCTGAGTCACTGAGCCTGGCCTTTACTGTCCCTTTGTAACTTAACTTTTAATTTTTTAAAACTTTTTGACTCTTATAATAACAGCTCAAAACAAACACATTGTACAAGCTGTCCACAGATACTTTTCTTGAGGCGAGGGGCGCTGTTTTATATTTTCAACACATCTGTGGAATGCGGGGCTTAAGAGAAGAAAGCGGACTCTCGTGTCTGCCTCTGCCCTGTGCACTGCCACAACTTCACTGTCCTTGGGAGAGACGGGGAGGAACAGCAGTGACAGCTTGGCACTACTGGGCCGATAACAGACCGCGCAGATCCTCCCTGGGAAGGGACAACAAGGCCTCCCATGCCCCACACGGGAATCGTGCTGCCACTTTGGGCACTCTGCAGTCCTGCGTCGACATGCGTTTTCCCATCTGGCTAGAAACTGCCAACCTGCCTTCCCAGGTGGCTCACAGTTTGGCATCCTCCCCGGCAATGACGGAGAGTTCCTGGTGTGACCAGGGCTTCGGGTCTTGGCCATGCTGAATCCAGGGCTGCCTGAAGCCAAGGCCCTGCACGTCTCCCACGAGTCTGCAGTTTCTTTAGAAGCAAAGCGGACGCACGACGGCAGAAAGCAATCCGGGAATAATGACACCACGAGGAATTTGGACAGTGTCCTCCAGTGCCAGGTGCCATTTAGGAGGCATTGTTATTAAATGCTGTTGTAGTCTGCAGTGGTTTCTTGGCTTGATTTGCAGTTGCTTAATGACATGTGATGGGGCAATCCCTTAATGATGTGCCCGTGTTTACCTGCCATCTGTGTGTCTTTTTTTTTTCTTTTGAAAGCAGGATTTATTGAGGATAGAAAAGCTCCCACAGTGGGAGGGGACCCGAGAGGATTGCCCTGTGTGTCTTCTTTGCTGAGGAATCTGGTCACGTGTTTTGCCTGCTCTTAAATTGGGTTGTTTCTTTTCTTATCGTGGAGTTTCAAGGGTTCTTTGTATATTTTAGACACGAGTCCTTTCTCACACAGGTGCTTTTGCAAATACTTCCAGTCTGTGGCTCGTGTTTTCAGTCTCTTTTGCAGGGGTTTTTACAGAGTAGAAGATTTTACTCTTAGTGAAGTCCAACTTAACAGCTTTTTCTTTTGTGGACTGTGCTTTTGGCGTTGTTTCTAAAATTTACCGCCAAAGCCAAACCCAGGCTGGTTGAAAAATAAACAAACAAAAAACATTGAATTGTGAGTGACTTGTCACATGGTATTATTGTTCAAAGGCTAAAATAGAGACACAGTCCTTTAGATTTACTCAAAGCAAAGTATCCGATTCAAACGAATCTCTTCTCATCAAAACACACGTGGAGAGGTGGTCCATGCTTCCAGGCCATCGCTTCAGGCTGCCAGGAGGTTGGATTCACAGTGTCTGCAGCTCTGACACGACTCGCTCTCCACTCTGGAGACCCCAGGTCACCACCCACCTCAATCCTCCAAGTCCCCACGTCTCCGAGCATGGCCGACTCTGTGGCTCTGCAGACTTCCTGCTGTTCACCCAAAGATAGTTTTCTTCCCACTTGCCTGGTTCCACCCCAAACAGGGCACTTGGCCTGCAGTGTGCCTGTGTCTGGTCTTCTCATGTGGGTAATGCTCTCTGATGTTTATGTTTCTGCTACTCTTATGGCTGATTTGGAAGGTAAAAAAGGCCAGGCCCTGTTCATATTTCCAGCAAGTTGTTGTCAAACCTGCTGCACTCAAAAATGAAATGCTTGAATACCGTGGTATTCAATGGCAGGCAGTTCAAGCAGGTAGAGTGAAAAGTCATGGAAACGTTTCAGGCAGTCGTGACCCAGCACACTGAAAACGCTCTCAAGCATGCAGCCTGAGCCGTGCAGTGGTGTGGGAAGATGCTCTAAGGTGTATCATTACTTTTTTTTTCTTTTTAAATTTTTTGTGTTTTTGTCGAGACAAGGTCTCAAGAAATCCTCCCTCCTCAGCCTCCCAAAGTGTTGGGATTACAGGCCTGAGTCACTGCACCCGGTCCCAAAATGTTTTGTTAAGTGACAAAAAGTAGCACACAGCTCAGGTGATAGAAATGTGTTTTTAGATTTAAAAAGGGGGTGGGTGGGAAAGGGAATGAGTGAAAATAAGAACCTGCATTTGTACTCCATTGTATGCGTTGTCAAGAAACTCTGGAAGGGGTTGCAGGGGGAGCTGGGCAGATCAAGGGTAGTAATCGAGATACTCTACATGCTTTTTGATTTTTAAGCCATGTGGATATAATAAATAAGAACATTAAACTTAAAAAGTTGAAAAGCAAACGCTGGTGGAGACCCTGGAATGCCGGTGCTGGGAGGTCCCGCATGGACTCTGGCCTTCCTCCTGCGAGTCTCTCCGGCCTCAGTGGCTGGTTCGTCTCCACACTGCAGAACGAGCGCCCTGTTTGGGGTGGAACCAGGCAAGTGTGAAGACACCTGTCTTTGGGTGAACAGCAGGAAGTCTGCAGAGCCACAAGGCCGGAGACGCGGGGACTTGGTTTCCGGTGCTGCTTCACCCGACCGAGTCAAGTCCTTCCCCTCCTCGAGGAAAGGGGCTCTTTCAACCCTGCCCTCCCCCTGGTGGGAAAGACTGCCGTCCCTCTACTGCTGGCCGTCCTCCCTCCCCAGCCTCCTGTGAAACTGCTCCTGCAGGTGTCCAGTAGACCTCCCTGCTACGCTGGACGCCACTGTATGTGGCCTCGTCTCGGACTCGCCTGCCTTTAGCCTCTGCTCTCCAGGTTTGACCTCCACCTTCCGGAGCTTTCCTTTCTCGGCCTCCCTCCCAGCCTCCAGAGGACTCCTTGTCTTCTGAAATGGCGCCGTTTCCGTGGTCCACCTTGGCTCCAGGGTGTTCTCTCTTTGTCCCCTGTGGTTAATCTCACCCACCTTCGGGATTTTATGCACCGGCGGTGTGATGGGTGGCTCCAAACGGAGGGCTCTGACTCTGTTCCTCCTCCCTTCGCGTATTATGTCATCACGCCTAGCTGCCCTCCCAGCTTCGGGGTAAGCCCGTTCTTGCTCTGCCTTGTGTCGGTTTTGCAGAGGGAATGTCCATTTGGAAGGCGATCGGGCTTTGATCCCTGGCCAGAGAATGCAGGAGGGACCCGTGCTCTGCCGCTCCTTGTCCCCAGCAGTGGGGGGTGCGTGGGTTTTAGGGCTGGGTGGGGGTGCGGAAGGGGTGCAGGCACAGGCAGGAGGGGTGTCCACACACACAGGAGCAGGTCACCATGCGCCCTCCATGCCTTGGTGTACACAGGTGGCAGAGATGTTTCTACAGGGAAGGGATCTTCAGCAGTATACTGACACATGGCCAGCTCAGTGGTTCATCCCTGTCATCCCAGCACTTCGGGAGGCTGAGGTGGGAGGATTGCTTGAGCCCAGGAGTTCAAGACCAGCTTGGGCAATGTAGAGAGACCCCATCTCTACAAAAAATAAAAGAAATTCGCCGGGTGTGGTGGTGTGCATCTGTAGTCCCAGCTACTCGGGAGGCTGAGGTGGGAGGATCGCCAGAGCCTAGGAGGTTGAGGCTGTGGTGAGCCGTGATTGTGCCACTGCCCTCCAGTCTGGGTGACAGAGTGAGACCCTGACTCAAAATAATAATAGTGATAATAGTGACATGCTAATGAGTTAAGGGGGACTGGGGGTGGCTGGTGCTGGTCCTGCAGGCCTGTTCCAGGCTAAACTGGCCTTGCAAGGGTCTGTGCTTCCTCTGTCATCTGGGGGGCACTGGACCCGTCAAGCCGCTGCGCCTGGAGACAAGGAGACTAGGAGCGACCTGTTAGGTTTCCTTAAGAGACTTTCAAAAAGAAAGAAAAAAAATCTGTCAGTGTTTTTATACTGCCCTGTCGGGGCCATGACCAATCAGTGGCCAGCTGGATGTTTCCAATAGGGCGTCCTATTCAAACACGACATGCTCAGATCGGAGCCCTCCTGCCCTGCCTTCCAAGCTATCCCTCCTCTAAAGCTCCTAGTCTCTTTTGGTCCATCTGGTTGCTCAGGCCGGAGACCCGGGATCCTCAGATGCTGTGCTCTCTCTACACAACCGTCTTCGCACCATTGATCTTCATAGACATCTGGCACTCACCCCACGCTTGTGCCTCTCACCTCCATCCTCAGCCCAAGACCACAGTTGGGAAGCAGAATGGCAGAGTCACGAAACTTTCAGAGACTTTCAGAGACAAGTAGAAGAAAAATCTGGGGGCAGAGTGACGAGGGTCTGTCGATGATCTCCGTAGGGACTGAGGATGACTGAGTTTCTGGCTGGGTGGGTCGTGACCTGAGCAGCCCTGCAGGGCTGGAGGGTGAAACTCCAGTTGGGGCATGTGGATACGGAGGTGCCCACGGGACACGGGCCCTGCTGGTCATCGAGGCAGTCTGTGAGGCCAAGGGAGTGAAGGCACTCCGCGGCCTCAGCATGGGCGTGAGCATGGAGGGAAGCCCTTTGGGGCCTCAACCTTAAAGAAGAGAACAGAGGAGAAGTGGCCAGAATCAAGGAGAACCGGGAGAAGGTCGTGCCTAACACTGAAGGGGCAGCCTTCAGAAGGCGGGAGGGTGGGCTGGGTGCTGGAGGTGAGGGGCACTGCGGGGTCAGGTGGGAGAAAGGCTGCTGGCTCCCCAGCTGGAAGGCCAACCCATCCAGATACCTTGCGGTGGGGCCCCCGCCTCCGGCAAGCGCAAGAGGAGGGTGAGTAGCTCTTCCCTCTGACTTCAGGGGAGAAGCCAGACCATGACCACGCCCAGACTGTGACTTTCCACGGGGATGCAAGAGCTGGGTAGCAGCCCAGGCGGTGGGGCGGGGCGCTGCCCGGGCTGCCGGTGGTCTTGGCTCCTCCCTGTTTTCTCGGTTCACGTTTCCAGCCTTCTCCTCAGCCACTCAGCACCTTCCCCACGGAACCCCGATTCTGCTTCCTCCAGCCAGAGCTGGCTCAGTTCTCTACAACCAGCAGCTCTGGCATTACGAGACCTCAGCAGGAGAAGAATGTTGGGTACTGGGACCAGTTTGCGGAGGGCTAAACTGAGGTGGAAAAGAAGAACTCTTTAAAAAAAAAAAACACTCAAGGGGCGAGGGGATGGGAAGACACTGAGGAGAGACACCAGGTGGGCAGGGGCTGGCTGTTGGGAGGGAATCAGAAGGCAGACCCCACGGGAAAGCCATGGAGTGAGGGTCTTCCTCGCCTGGTGTCTTAGATCTGCGTGGCGTGACTGCCGCTCGGCTTTCTAAACTCAATCCCCAGTCTCCCCTGTGACTACACCAACTGGGACACTTAATCTTTTCCACAAAATGCCCCATGTCTCTCTTGGTTTGGCGACTTGTTTTTCTCAGGGGACAGCCTTGGCCTGAGCATGCCCACAGAATACCCTGTTGATCCCACCAGCCCTCAAAGGCTCAAACCTTACGGCAAAGCCTTTTTCTGAGCCCCCAAACGAAGTGATTTCCTGACTCTGAAATTCCCAATGTGACATGTGTCTCTCTTACCATCTCTAATCAGAGCACTTCCTTGAATTCAGAAGAGCAGCCTCCTGGCTGAGGTTGCGTTTCTGGCAGTGCACACACCAGGGTTTGTGCCAAGGAAGTGCTCAGCAAAGGGCTGTGAACAGTGAGGGGAACAGAAAAACCTATTTTTTGAGTTGGGGTCTCATTTTGTCACCCAGGCTGGAGTGCAGTGGCACGATGATGGCTCACTTCTGCCTCCATATCCTGGGCTCAGGCAATCCTCCTGTCTCAGTCTCCTGAGTAGCTGGTGCTACTGGTGCATGCCACTATGCCCAGTGGCTAACGTCTTGATTATTATTATTATTTTTTTGAGGTGGAGTCTCACTCGGTCGCCCAGGCTGGAGTGCAGTGGCCACTCATGGCCACCCCAGCCACCCCAGCATTGACCTGCTGGGCTCTGGTGATCCTTCCGCCTCAGTCTTCCGAGGAGCCAGAACTACAGGCGCGCCCTACCATGCCCGGCTGATTTTTTTGATTTATTGTAGAGACAAGGTCTCACCAAGTTGCCCAGGCTGGCCTCAAACCCACGAGCCCAGGCAATCCACTCGCCTCAGCCTCCCAAAGTACTGGGATGACAGGCTGAGCCACCGAGCCCAGCCACTTCTTGATTTTTTTCATAGACACAAGGTCTACATTGCTCAGGATGGTCATGAACTCCTGTGCTTAAGTGATCCCCCTGCCTCGGCCTCCCAGAGTGCTGGGATTACAGACGTGAGCCAGCAAACCTGGCTGGTATGCTTGACTTTGAACTTCCACGAGTGTTTTAATGAAGCAAAATCAGCACCACATTCATTTCTTCATTAGGTATCCAGTTAAGCTGTACTAGCAGCAATGCATTAAAAGGCAACAGGAAGTCGGTTGCACGAGCGTGAAAGCAAATCACTCTCTTCAACGTCGCGATTCCTGGCTGCCTGGGTGTGCAAGGGGGTGTCTCATGTTGTCACATGAGGGGGCGAGGCTTCAGAGCACACATCTGTTTAACACATTAAAACTTCCCAAAATTACATGTTGTATAAAGAAAAAGCAGCCAACAGGAAGGAAAGGGATTGTTCCCGGCATCACAGAACAATGTCGCCTGCCTCCTCTTGGTAATGTGTGTGTGTGTGTGTGTGTGTGTGTGTGTATGTGAAGCAAATGAGCCTCACCAGGGAAGTTATTTTAAGGTTTAACCCCAACCCTGATAAACACAGGATCCTCAGCAGACACATGGACACGTACTTGACACCGTCCCACGTGCTAAGGCTCCGTGCTGGGGGTCTCTACACCAGAGGCCCGGGGAGTCATTTCTCTGTTTCTTTCCCTTCTTCTCCAGCAGTTGGGGGTCATTTTCCCCTCGGATTTGTAACACCTGGTGGGCGGCATCCCAGCGTGGGAAGCATTCCTCCATGGAAGGAGGTAGGGATGAGAGCGACGCAGCTGGAACCCTGGCTTGCTGGCTAGAGCGATCTCGCCGTCGGTCTACCCGTCTCTCCATGGTCCCTTTCTCAAAGCCATGGCCCTGTGCTTGTCCCTCAGGGGCGTAAGGTCCTCTGCATACCCGCCTGACGTCACCTGCTGCCAGAAGCCTTACAGGTGAGGACCACAGGACTCGGGGGGAGTTGGTGCCCCTGTCCCGAGCAGGACCTGGGCCTGGCTCCTTCCCTGGCCCGTGGACCGGTTGGAGCAGGGGCTCTGGGCTCCACGTGAGTATTTTCATTGGTTAGCTCATAGCTGAGGCCCAGTAAGCGTTGGCTGAAGAAAGGAAGGGATGGGGGATTGGTCTCCCAGTTTCGAGGTTCTCAGAGGACAAGCCTTCTCAGGCCGTGGGGACCACAGCTGCCACTTGAGGCAGTCTGTGGTCTGTGTGGGGTGTCAGTGACATTCCTCTGTCCACATCTGCTCAGTCCCAGCAGGCGAACAGAGAATGTGAGGCTGTGAGACAGCAGTGGGGCTGGGTGCTGGCGCTTATTTCCCTGCCGTAGGGAAAGTGTGTCGTGGTGGTGTGGCATGGATGCACCTTTTTATTTTATTTTATTATTATTATTTTTTGAGTTGGAGTCTCACTCCGTCGCCCAGACTGGGTGTAGTGGCCGCTCCCGGCCACCGCAGCCTCGACCTGCTGGGCTCCGGTGATCCTTCTGCCTCAGCCTTCCAAGTAGCTGGAACTACAGGCGCGTGCTACCATGTCCGGCTAATTTTTTTTTTTATTTACTGTAGAGATGAGGTCTCGCCAAGTTGCCCAGGCGGGTCTCGGACCCGCGGGCTCAGGCAATTCACTCACCTCGGCCTCCCAAAGTGCGGGATTACAGGCTGAGCCACCAAGCCCGGCCGGATGCACCTTTTTAAACAAACACCCCAGCTGGGCGCAGCAGCTCGCACCTGTAATCCCAGTACTTTGGGAGGCTGAGGCGGGAGGATCGCTTGAGCCCAAGACCAGCCCGGACAATAAAGTAAGACCACCTCTCTACAAAAAATTTTAAAAATATTAAACAGGCATGGTGGGTGACGCACGCCTGTAGTCCCAACTACTCAGGAGGCTGAGGAGGAAGGATCACCTGAGCCTAGGAGGTCAAGGCTGTGGTGAGCTGTGATCGTGCCACTGCCCTCCAGCCTGAGCAACAGAGTGTCACATATACACACACACAGACACACACACACACACACACACACACACACAAAACCTGTGTTGCTGCCAGTCTGTTATTTAACCAGAACCCTCTTTGTTATTTATTTACTTATTTATTTATTTTTGAGTTGGAGTCTTACTCCCTTGCCCAGACTGGAGTGCAGTGGCACGCTCCTGGCCACCGCAGCCTCGACCTACTGGGCTCCGGCGATCTTTCTGCCTCAGCCTTCCAAGTAGCCAAACCTATAGGCATGTGCCATCATACCAGGCTAATTTTTAATTTATTGTAGAGGCAAGGTCTTGCCAGGTTGCCGGGCTGGTCTCGAATCCGCGGGTCAGGCAATCCACTCACCTCGGCCTCCCAAAGTGCGGGGATGGCAGGCTGAGCCACCGTGCCTGGCCTAACCAGAACCTCTGGCTAGAGGCTGAGGGTAGCAGGAGACACATTCCCAGGACTCGCACAGGTGGTTCTTTAAGTAACAGAATTTGCAATCAGCCCTTTGGAGGGGCCCAAATTGGGCATGGGGAGGAAGCTGGGGCAGAGGAAGCACATGGGAATGTGAAGATGGGAGGACTCCGATTAGAGGACCAATATGAAGCAAGTTATGAAGAGCAGGGTTCAGTTCTATGAGCCTGTAGGGCACATGAGGCTGGAGGGCCAGCGGCCTGGCTCAGGCACCATCCAGCCGCTTCACTGTGTAGGGCTACAGCCTCACTGCCCTGCCCTCAGGAGACGGATTCACTTGTTGCTCACCATTACTTTTTTTTTGCAGGGCGATGCACCATCTTGTAAGAGGTGAAGGTGTGTATTCGAGGGTAGGGCAAGTTGATGATAAAACTTCCCGGCTGGGCTTGGTGGCTCAGCCTGTCATCCCAGCATTCTGGGAGGCTGAGGCGAGTGGATTGCCTAAGCCTGTGGGTTTGAGACCAGCTCAGGCAACTTGGCAAAACCTCGTCTCTATAATAAATCAAAAATTAGCGGGGCGTGGGAGCACACACCTGTAGTTCCAGCTACTTGGAAGGCTGAGGCGGAAGGATCGCTGGAGCCCAGCAGGTCGAGGCTGCGGTGGCCAGGAGCGTGCCACTGCACTCCAGCCTGGGCGACGGAGTGGGACTCCGACTCAAAAAAAAAAAAAAAATCAAATCAGATAAACCTTCCCTTTCTGATCCCTTCTCATGCTAATCATGAAGAGCACGAGTGTGAAATCCTTGGTGTGTAACAGGCGTTTGTCATAGTCTTAGTTTAAGGTCAACCACCTGCATTCCCATTGTGAAGCTTGAAGTGGGTGAGCAGAAATACCATTTAAAATCATAAGCTGGCCAAGGATTTGTTCTTCAGAGAAAATGTCAAGTCTTTGGTTCTGCATAACATGTTCTTTTTCCAGATTGTTGACTTCTCAATATCCTTAGTTTAAGGTACGCATGGTAAGATCCCGTTTGCCATCTCTTCTCACCTTCGTGAACACAGACACGTGTCACACACCTAAGGGTTATGGGACGAGACATGCTAGTCTCCACAGTTGCTGTCTCTGGAGGGTGAGTGCTGTAAGTGTCCCCTCCAAAATGCATGTTGCAATTTGCGCACTGCTGTGATGGTACTAAGAGGGCAGACCATTAGGAGGTGATTACTTTCTTGAAGAGGGGGCCTGTTCTGAAAGCACGCTCAGCCCCTGGCTGGCTCCAGTGCCCTGCTACCCTCTGCCTTCCGCCAGGGGAGGACTGAGCACAAAAGCCCTTGCCGTGCTCTTGGACTTCCCAGCCTCCAAAACCATGAGCTGAATAAACTTCCTTTTATTTTTATTTTTTTGTGAAAGCAGGGTTTATTGAGGGGACAGAAAAGCTCCCACAGTAGGAGGGGACCCAAAGGGGTTGCCCTAAACTTCTTTTTAAATTACATAGTCTGTGTGTTCTGTTATAGCAACATAAAATACACTAAGAGAGTAGGTTTGGGAGTTTTCTATTTTTGCTTATGTTTCTGCTTTTTCTGTAATTAGAAAACAAATTTTTTTTTGAGTCAGAGTCTCACTCTGTCGCCCAGGCTGGAGTGCAGTGGCATGCTCATGGCTACCGTGGTCTTGGCCTGCTGGGCTCAGGTGATCCTTCTGCCTCAGCCTCCCAAGTAGCTGGGACTGCAAGTACACACCATCACACCTAGCCAACTTTTTGATTTACTTGAGAGGCAAGTTCTTGCCAAGTTGCCCGGGCTACTCAAGAAAACAATTGAAAATAATGTGATGAGAATGTATACATCCAAGAACTAACGGATCTATTCAGTGAACATCTAAGACCCACCTCCCACCCACCCGTTCTCCGCATAATCAGTGTAGTCGAAGATGCAAATCTGGGTGTGCCACTTTGCTGCTTTGAGTCAGTTCTCTCCAAAGGTACCTCAGTGTCACTGTTCATCCTCATCACTGTGTGTACAAGTCATAGGTTAAGAAAAACAAGGACTCTGCGGGTTCATGCAACAAACAAGCCCGGGGTGGCTTCAGGCCAGGCCAGATCTAGCTCATGAAGGCCGTGTCTTCCCAACTCACCCCTGGTTCTGCCGTCTTCATGTTGGCTCTACTTCTAGACAGGCTCCGTCTGCATGGAGGTGACACAGCCACTGGCATCTTCAGGCCCACGTGGTCCTTAGAATGCCACATCCCTCAGGAGGCGAGTGGACTTTGATCGGCCTGGCGGGAACTGGGTGTCCTTCCTTGAGGCCAGGCACCCTTGATCGGAATGGGAAGCACTGCAGAAGTGGGAGGAGTGTTTCCCAAGGGAAAGGATTCTTGGCAAAGTCACCTGCCACCTGGGTTCCTCTCCAGGCGCACCATTCTGGCCGCACCGTAACTGTTCTCTGTGTCGGGAACTCACCACACTCACTCTGTGGTCATCCCTTATTTTGTGCATCTCCCTGCACTGGCCCAGATGGCACTCCTCTGTTCTTTACCCGGCTGATGCCAACGCAGTCTTCAAGCTCACGATACTTCTATGGGATGCCTTTCCTGACCTTCCTGATCTGGGCTGGTAACTCATTTATGTGATTCCATAAGCAGGTCATAAATACTCTTGACATGACATGACATGATTGCAACTGCTTCCATGAATACTTGTCTCTCTCACTCAACTAGCTTTTTGAGTTTTGTGATTGCACAATGCTTGGTACATAGTAACCACTCCACAGATGTTTGTTGAGTGACTGAAAGATAATCTCAGAGTGGGTAAGATTCTGCCCTGCTTCTCTCATTTAAAAGTTGCTACAAAAAGATTTTGACTTATTAGTAAGTTATAATTCATCTTAAACAAAATCTCATATAACACATGTAACTTACTAAGTTAGTTAATGAAGTGGATGTAAGATGTGAATAACATTAAATACTAAATTATGATAAATTAAGTATCGCTGGCTTACGACTGTTATATTTCTATTTGAAACACTGGTGGATCTGATTAGTTGGCTCAGGGGTTCGTAACCAAGAATCCACAGACCTCTAAGGGATTCAAGGACAGAATTCAGAGGATACATGAACTTGGATGGGAAAACAACTTGATCCTTCCAGTGATGCATGCAGATAACAACCCACAGTTTTGTTAGCAGTTAACTGTCAAAAAATCAGGTTTTTTCAAATCACATTACATTTGCTGCAGAGATCTCAACTTACTTTTTATGCTACTTCGGATCATACATAGTAGTTATCGGACCCACTCCTAGATCTGACTATTAAATGCACACCTGTCTTACTATATCACAAATTAACTATTTTGATAGCTTACGCGTAAATGTAATTGGTTTCCTCTGTAATACCATGCATCTCATTTTCTGCATTTAAAAACACGATTCTAGGCCAGGCGCGGTGGCTCACATCTGTCATCCCAGCAGTTTGGTTGGTGGAGGTGAGAGGATACCTAAGCCTGCGGCTCTGAGACCAGCCCGGGCAACAGGGCAGAACCTCGTCTCTAAAATAATTTTAAAAAATTAGCTGGGTGTGGTGGCGCACACCTGTAGTTCCAACTACTTGGAAGCCTGAGGCGGAAGGATCGCCTGAGCTCAGCACGTTGAGGCTGCGGTGGCCATGAGCGTGCCACTGCACTCCAGCTGGGGCGACAGAGTGAGACCCCAACTCAAAAAAATAAAAACACTACTCTGAGGAGTCCATGGCACGAAAAAGCTAAAGCGACCTAGGCAATCACTTAAAGTGAAGCGAGACTGAGGTGTGCTGACCTGATTCCACTGAAACTTAAGCCATCTTTCCTTCTTTCTAACGTCATGCTAAGAAGAGATCTTAGGCCTGTTGAACAATCCTAAAACTATAAACCCAAGAAAAGACGTTCTCTCTCAGACTGAAATTTCATGGGGATGGAAAAAGCCATATAACTAGTCTCAAAGGGGCTCTGGGTTAGGTTGGAAAATGGAGTGCCTTTGGACCTTCTAAAAGACTCGCAAGCAAATGCTGTAGCCAGCTGGCTTAGGAGCTTGCCAAAGAAGGCAAATTGGAACTCATTTCCTTGTGCCGTTATCTGCATAGAATCTACCGGAACAGGATGTCAGTTCCTCAAACTCTCAGGACATGCTCCGTAAGGTGATGAGATCATTTCTAATAATGCCAGGCGACAAGGATCTGACAGAGGTAAGGCCCTCACTAGAGTTCTTGTTCCCTAGGAGTTTCCCCTTGGTCTGCTGGTCTGGGTTCTGATAGGAAGCAGATAAGCCTAAGACGCTTTGAGGATTCGCCACACAGAATTGTACCAGGCACCCGCTGAGGAGACACCATGGCCTCAGCAGCTCTAGGCCAGTGGCAGCAGAACCGGCACCATCCTTGCCAGAAGGGACGTGGGCAGGAGTGGTGGAAGTCTGGGGAAAGTGCTGGCCCCTGACATCCGACATAGCTCTCTAGCCTGGGAGAAGAGTGAGATCTGTGTGACACCCTGCCGTTCTCTGCTCTCTGGCCAGGGTGCTCCTTGACCAAACCCACACAGGAGCCAGGAGGCACAGGGCCCTGCCAAGGTCCCTTCAGGCTGGCTCTGTGGGGCAGACCCTGCCAGGCAACCATCACAATTTGCCGATCCAGGGGGGCAGAACTGTATTTTATCCATGGCTGCGCCCAGCACAATTCTAGTCGATGGTGAGCACTCCATATTACTGAGCGGATGAACCAAGACCTGAAACACTGCTGAAACAGAATAGATGCAAATGATCCATGATACCACTAGGAATTACTTCCAGACAGAGTGGAGATTTAAAATGTCACTCAAGTATTGGAGCATGATTCTCCAACAAGTTCTATTCTGTAGACCAGGTGGAGAAACTTCGCAGCTTTAAAATATAATTAAGTACAGTTGATTCCCTTCATTCATGGAATCTGCATTTGCAAGTTTGCTTAACCTAAAATTTCTGTGCTGTTTTTGTGGTCAGGCACAGAGTAGCAAAAAATGTGACCTGATGAACATCTTCAGCTAAGGCTGAGCAAGGCCTTCCTGTCCCAGCTCTTGCACCATAAAGAAGTGTTCTTTTACCTGTTTAATATCACGCTTTCTGCATTTTCGTCTTGGTGATTTTACCGTTTAAAATGGCCCCCACGCATAGTGCTGACATGCCGCCTCATGTTCGCAGGCGCAGGAAGGCTGACACTCCTCATGGAGAAAACATGTGGCATCAGACAGCTTCATCCAGGTACGACTGTGGTGTCAATGGTCATGGCCTCAACGCTACTGAAATCAATTATATTTTTTAAAGTGTCTTTGAAACAGAAAGGCACCTGAAGCAAGTTTTTGTGTTGACTGGTTGATGAAAATGTGACCAGAGTCTTGCATAAACCTAGCCTTGTATTTCCCCTGGAGCAGTGGTTCAGTATTTGCTAATTCTGTGCTGACAGGGACTTTACAGAACTCTCTCAAATAATGAGAATCAACCGTACTTGCTGTTTTCTAGTTCCTAATAAAGATTAAAACAAGAAAATTCCATGTATAAGACACGAGATGATTTTTGTCAGCAGTTAATTGATATTCATGAGGGAAAACCAGAAAGGAAAGAAACACCAAAATCCATCTCCACTGCAAAATGTCAATGTGATATATTCAGATTTACAACTTTCTGAATGGTATTTCTTCAATTAAAGTTGTCTAGAAGGACTTATGGTTTGAAAATGAAAGAAACCAGCAGGAGAGAAAAGAAAAAGCACCCTGCTTAATACATCAACTTTAAGAACGATCACATACACTTTAGTCTCACATCTAGACTCAGCCTCTGGCTAATTCAATCCTGCTTAGTCAGGCCAATTTACACCCACTCCATACTAAACCCTCCATTTTCCAAAGCTTCTTGCTACTTAAAGTAGCACAGCAAATCTGAAGTTCTTTAAAAAAAAAAATCCCCATTCTATAACTATTGTAGACAACTCTCCATGCTCTGGTACAAGAGTAGTTACTGCTGGCCAACAAAGATGGTTAGCCGTCTCTTCTTCGGAAGACTGCAGCAAAGGCAGTCTTTTGATTTTTATATGTCTTCAAAGTACACAACCCTGAACAGTAAAACAGACACTGAGCTGAGATTTTTAACTCATTTTCTAACCACAGCAAGAGTATTTCCCTCAGGGGTCACCACATATTTATAAAAATTTATACTGACATTCTGCAAGAATCTACACACAGCGACGAGATGCTGACTCTCCTGTCCGCCACTGCTCCAAACGCCTTGAAGACTAGACACAGAACACGTATCACAGAAGACTCCAGGACGAATCCTGAGTGCCTGGGTGGCACCAACAGTCATGATGTTAACTAAATCATTTTTATTTCTGAAAAACACCATTTTTATACCCCTGAGTAGGTATGAATGTCACTGGTGATAAAAGTTTAGAAGCCATAATTACACATATCCCTCCCATGGAAATAAAGTAGCAGAGCTGCAGAGGTGAGAGGAACATACCCAGCACTGATTCATGGACATCTACCAAGAACTCCTAAAATGATGACTGCAGCATTGACAGGGTTGCACTAATGTCACACAGCCACAATGTTGTCCACTCACAGAGAATACTATAAGGAAGCAATCAAGCCATGTTTAATACAAATGTGTCAATATACAGGAAATGTATTTTTTTCCACAATCAGAAAAATTTAACATCTTTAGTCAAACACTTGGATGGGAAACAGCCTAAAAAAATAAATAAATACACTATATTTCAACAACAAAGCAAACTGCTCTCACTGTGACTGAAATAAATCGTTTAATATTCATTATCAGTTTGTAAAAGCGTAACTCCAAGGAATGACTATGCTTATAAATAAACAAGATTTTTCAAAAATATGTGAAACTAAGGTATGCAAGACGTAAAATCCAACTGCAAAACTAGTTCAAAGCAAAGAGAGTCCAACAGTTCTCTTATGTTTTCTTTTGTATTCTTTATTTTAAATTGATATTTTAGAACAGTAAATTATCTTTCACAGCAGTGCCTCCTGGTCTGATAATGTAGAGATTTAAAATAAATCAAAGTGAACATTAAGGCGTACAAAGCTACTTTAAGTCTGCTCTCATTTAATAAAGATCAGTTTTTACTCATATTCAAAATACATGGAATGTTGGCACAAAACCGAAGGGCTGTAGAAAGATCACACATGTTCGGTGGGTTTTTGAAACTTCATTTCTCTAAAAACATACCCTTACATGGTCTTAATTTTACAAATTTAAGTGTTGCGAAATGTCTAAATAATAAGTAACAATTAAAATAAAATGTTTTATTTGTAAATTATGTACAGAATACACTTTACGTTACGACAAGGAAATGGGAGGAAAGAGCCACTGCCCTCCAGCCACGCTGTTCTCTGCTGGAGATGACCATCGCTCCGGCCCAGATGTACACATCAGTTTGGATTTCCTACATCGGAAAAGGAGAATCTGTAGCTAAACTGAAAGCGTTGCTGCACTTTGTTCCTAGTTGGCTTGTTTCCTGCTAACTTAGAATCCGAAAAGAAGTTTCCTGGTATAACTTTATAATGAGAAACAAAAGCTTGACTATCGAGAGCAACGAGTTTAAGCATCTTAAAGAAACTGTGAAATGGCTATGTAACCAGGCATAATCTGAAATGCTGGAGTTTCTTTATTCCTTTTAAAGTTATTTTGATTAGTCTAACAGTAAAAAGCCACACAACCATCAGATATGCCATAAATCTAATGTCGCTGTGGAAACTACCGAATGGATAAAAATTATTAATGGCTTTAAACTGTACCAGTAATAGTACCAAGATTCTATCAAATGAAAGACTGGGCATAACTGCTAGGTGTCAAATACACTTCAGTAAATAGATTTCAAGACTGCCACAAAAGCCAAGTGTACGTGGTGATGCCCAGCCAATACAGAAAATCCAATCTCTTGTACTTACTCAGCCCCAAACTGGTCAGATTACGACTTTTCATTTGAGGATTTAGCAGTCTCATGGTCACTGTCTTCCTCCGCCTCCTCCTCCTCCTCACAATCCCCATCTGTCTGCTGTTCCAGCTCCTCCTTTGTTATCATTTCGAAGTCGTTCCCATTCCCACTGCTGTGCTGGGACCGGTCATCTTCTCTCCGGTCACTGTCTGTGTCCGAGTGCCGCTCTCCACCAGAGCCCTCTGCCCCGTGACTTGCTGGGCCTGCCTTTCCCTCCTCCTCCTCCTTTTTCTCGCTGTCGGACTTCTCCTCGCTATCAGACTTCTGGTGCTTTTTCGTCTCGGGTTTCTCATCTTTCTTTGAGTCTGCTTTTGGTCCCTTGTATTCATGTGTGTACAGAGGCCTGAAGGAGTCGATGAAGCCCACGTCAGCAGTCAGGTTCGGCAAGAACCAGAAGTGGTGCCTTCCCCCGGTGATGAGCCAGATGATGAGAAACAGAATGCAGCGAGCTGCGGAGAGAAAGGCCTCTGGCTGAGTGGTTCACGCACGGACTGGGACAGAAGAGAGTATCCGACCACAAAAAGCAGGAGAACATCTAGTGTTACCATCCGCACATTTCATACACCTTAAACACGAATGCTTGAATCCTGGCCAGTCGGGCAACTGTCAAAGTGCTCTAGGGGCCAAGCACTCTGCTCTGAACTTGAGAGCACCATGCAATGATGCCACCCTTAAAGTGACTTGCACTTTTTTCATCTGGGTGCTTCTTCGTGGATACACACTTACAATTTACGCACTTTGCGATGCTATGCTTCAATAAACACAGCAGTCAGTCAGAAGTTGAAGCATTCATGAGTTCCAGCATAAAAGAAAATATGTAAGGGATAAAGGAGAGCTTAAGGAAAAACGCTGCTATGAGGAAAAAAGCAGGGCCGCTCCAGGACTCTTCCACGGACTGCAGGCACATGCCACCACATTCAGCTAGTTTTTTGACTTTTTTGTTGAGGCAAGGTCTTGCCCAGGATGTCCTCGGACTCCTGGGATCAAGCAATCCTCTCGCCTTGGCCTCCCAAAGTATTGGGACTACAGGCGTGAGCCACTGTGCCCTGCCAGAACCTAGTTTAACTAAAAGGTAAGTAAGTGGAATGATTCTATTCAGTGGAGCTAAGCCTTTGCCAAAAATTTCATGGAGCTTCTAAATTTCAGACTTGAGGGACAGAAGGCATCAACTTATTCTGTCTAACATCAAAGCAAAAGTTACAGCTTTTCTCCTTCTCGATGTAGGTGTTACAGTAACACTAGTTACCTGCTTAACAGGCTTTGATATCATTTCTTGGCTGGCATTACATGCAGAAGCAGGGGATTTTCTCAAGGTTACCAAGCTAGAGAAAGGCAAAAGAGAAGAGTGGGTGGAGAAAACCTCACCCAAGACAAAAGTCACAGAGGAAGAAAAGGCCCATAGCCACAATGAACTGAAGAAAGATACTGGGTGAGTTCGTGGTCCATGGATGGTCACACCAAGCCAGGACAGCTTGAAGGCCAGTGTGATGGATGAACAAAGCATTCATGAGATCATGGTATAAGAAAAAAAATGCATAAGGATAGCTTAGGAGAGGCTGAGGAGTAATGCCTGTAAACAAGAATCTATTATATACCACAAACCCTCAGAATAACATGCACCCAGTTCAGAAAACCTTGGTCTAACTATGTCCTCTAACAAGAGACATTAGATCACTAATGTGAGAGTGGCCTTTTCTTTTATAAAGAAGTATTCCCAAGTCTTGGTGGAAAAGTTGATTTGTCATAGGGAAAATAATAACTTTATAACATATACCAACATAAACTCTAGATGAATCAAGGAATTTGATATAATTTAAAAATCACCAGACAGCTTTAGGTAAACAGAGAAAAATTAATGTATCTTTCCTAAAATGAAAAATTAGAGCTGCCTGTCTGTATGGGAAATCTTCAAAGATTAGAATTTTTAAGTAAAATAATATCTGACTAAATAACATGCTCACTGTGGGAAAACACAGAAAAATGTAAATAAGAAAATTAAATGATAAATGTCACCACTATTCACATCTGGGTACATTTCCTGCCCTGGAATTTGAGCATTATCATTTCAGGGGAAAAAAATCTTCCTAATTATATAGAGGAAAAAACACCTAATTATCTTATTTTTACTGATTACTGGCGATGAACATTTGTATATATTTAGTAATCATTTGTTTTTTATATCTCTTCTAAAGGATAAGGAGGCGTTCGTGTCCTTTGCCATTTAATGTTTCGGTCTTATCAATTGGTGTGAGTAACGGGAATTTAAATCTTTTGTGTCTTGTCAGTTTTTTGGGTTTTTTTTGGTTTTATTTTGAGTCAGGGTCTCACTCTGTTGCCCAGGCTTGAGTGCAGGGGCACGCTCACGGCTACTGCAATCTCGACCTGCTGGGCTCAGGCGATCCTTCGGCCTCCGCCTTCCAAGTAGCTGTAACTAAAGGCATGTGCCACCATGTCTGACTAATTTTTTTATTTATTATAGAGACAAGGTCTCACCAAATTACCAGGGCTGGTGTAGAACCCCTGGGTTCAGGTCTTGCCTTGGCTTTCCAAAGTGCTGGGATTAAGGTGTAAGCCACCGTACCTGGCTTGTCGTTTGTTTTAAATCCTGTCTGACACTGAAAAGGTTTTACTCCTATGTGATCCAAATCTACTAGGTTTTTGTTATTTTTAGGTTGCTTTTTAGCTTCTGAAAGACCCCAATTACCCAGAAATGTAAAAAACTCATTCACTTATGCTTTCTTTTTTGATTTTTAAAAAACACTTAACTCCTAAATACATCTAGACTTTATTTTGGTATGTGGATGAAAATTATTGATTTCCCCTCAAATGGCAAATCAATTCTTTGGAGCCATTTATTAAATACATGCATAAAATTTAAATATTTAACACGCTTCATTTGCCTTAAGTCAAAATTTAAAAATATTTTACTGAAAGTATGGCTAATAAACAATCACTGCAAAAATATTAAAGCCTTTGTTTGCCACAGTTAATTTTTAAAGCCTATCTATTTGCAGATTACATGACAGTAATGTATGGTATATTTCAAAATATTAAGAGTAAATTTCAAATGTCTCACCATAAAAAAAAGTTAACTATGTTAGTTCGCTTGATCTAATCATTCCACATTGTACACATATAATCAACACACCACTCTATACCCCATTAATGTATACAAGTATTACTTGCCAATCAAAAATCATCTTAATGAGAACAAATCTAATCATGCCTGAGTCAGTTTTGGACTCTGACCCAGAAAGCAGGACCGTATACTTCTTGGTTTGCCTACATTAACTTTGCTTCAGCTTTACTGAAGCTTCAGATGACAGACCAACTGCTCAATCCCCATCTTCAAGAAGTCAGTTTTACTAAGCACAATACTTACCAACAGCAAGGAGAAGAATACTGGCTACAAAACAGCCTGCACCCACACTGAGGTAATAAACACCTACTCTCATTTCTGCCGGCCAGAGAGGAAAGAGGGTGGCTGCTATTACTGCAATCACTGGAAGAAAAAGAAATGACAAAGTTACATCCATAAACTTTTAGCATAAAAATCTAACTGGCATGGTTGCAATAATAGTGCAATAATAGTGCAATAATAATGGTTGCAATAATATCAATAATATCCTTTGGGGGAAAAACTGAAACATAAGTACAATAAAACATAAAATTCCCACTTTTATAATAAGGTTAAAAAAATCAATTATGAACAATTTTTTTTTTTTGAGTTGGAGTCTCACTCTCACCCAGGCTGGAGTGCAGTGGCACGCTCATGGCCACTGCAGCCTCGATTTGCTGGGCTCGGGTGATCCTTCTGCCTCAGCATTCCAAGTAGCTAGAACTACAGGCACATGCCAACACACCTGGGTAATTTTTTGATTTATTATAGAGACGAGGTCTCACCAAGTTGCCCAGGCTGGTCTCGAACCCCTGGACTCAGGCAATCCTCTCGCCTTGGCCTCCTGAAGTGCTGGGATTACAGGCTTGAGCCACCGCACCTGGCCAACCTAACATTTTATATTGTTCTTAACCTAGGTTACAATTTTTATTTTTAATATAAATTACACATAGTTAGAAAAAAAGTGCTGCATAAAAATTCAAAACTCCTGGCTCCTTAAGTCATCAACAGCTGCCGTTTACAAGCTATGCCTACCTTAGTGCCTTATGCACTAGGAAACATCTCACAGATCATACTGGCAACTTGACCGTGCTTTTTTTACAAAATAGTGAAAAATATTAAATAGCATAGTGTTAGAACCAATTATCTTACTGTAATAATATTTGGTTTGTAATGGAGTTTTGGACATTACACCTTACATTTTTCTAACATGTGGTAATGTATGAAACAGTTACCAACATGCATTGCAGATTCATTGATACAAGTTGTGCAACAATAATTTGTTTGAAGTCTTCCACTTGGTGTTTTTCTATTCGAGCAGAAAATGCAGTCTTGTTTCCTTCCTCCCATATTAGTAATATATAATTTATGTCCAGTCTGTTGTTCAAAGATGTGGAACGATGCACTCATGATTCCTGAAAACCACTTCTTAACTGATCAATCATATCTCAGTATATATTCCATCTCTGTATTTGTTTTGTGCAATTTGAATGGAAAACTTTACGGAAACATACATTTTTGAAAAATTTGTGCTTGCACAAGTTTGTTCTATATAGTCACCAGCAATCTCTTTATGTCCCCTGAGAGGGGACATCCAAGTGCAAAGCGTTAATACTAAGATACCCGCCTATGGAGAAGAGGAGCCAGAACAACAAAACAACAAACCTGACGAAAAATGATTCCAAAGACCACCCCCCCATCCCCAGAATTCTGATTCTGTGGTGAGCTCTGACACCCACAGACTGAAGTTTCCCAGGTGATTCTGCTACAGGTGGTTTTTGGTACTTGGGGAAACTATAGAAGCATCTGCAGCTTTTTGGCAAGTCAAGTGGGGCCACATGGAAGAATGTTTTGGAGATTAGAAGCCTGGTTATTAGGTCTTTAGAGTAAGACCAGAATTCAAATTCTGGCTTTCATTTATGAGTAAGGTAACTCTGGGCAAGTTACTTAACCCTTTGAGCCTAAGTTATCCTATATTTGGTAAGTGGCTATTCCTATTTTTTAAGGGTTGTTGTGAGGATGAAATGAAACAGTGTGTGTAAGATATTTAACAAAGTGACTAGTACACTGTACATAATCAATAACTATTAGCTATTTGGGTTGGGTTTAACTGAGTTTCAGCTGTATTATTAAGGAGGTATTTTGAGTGGAATCCTATATTTTTTTCTATTTGTTAAATCATTCTCTCCCCACCAATCCCTGCCCTAGCCCTACAGAAATATACACCCTTGTTAAAAAATCAAATAGAAAACAAACCAAAAGATACATTGAAGGCTGTCATCATCTGATTCTTGTTCTTCTGAGGTTAACCACTAGTAAGCTTATTTGTATTCCCCAAAACTGCCTATATAACTCAAACTAGCTACAAAGAATTGTTTTTCTACATTAATGAACATTCACTATTCTCTTTTGCGACTTTCTTTTTTCAATTAATCTATCCATCAGCACATCCTAATTCTTTAAAAGCTGACACTATTGTGTAGTTGTACTGTAATTTATTTTATTGTTCTCCTATTGAGAAAGTTGAACTGTTTCCAGTTTTACCCTACAGAAAACTGTGCAAATATCTTTGTACATGTGCATTTGTGCAGCTGTGATCACAGCACAAGATACATTTCCTGAAGTGGAATTATTAGGTCAAAGGCATTTCAAATTTGAAATATATTTACTAGATTAGCCTCTTAAATATAGTCTGAGGGATTTAGACCAAAATAGATAATGTGTCAAGGAACACACTTTGTGCAACTGTACGAGAATAGCCATGAGATAAATTCCTAGAAGTAGAATTGCTGGGTCACTGATCATGCACTCGAAACTTGAAAGACATTGCCCAACTGTCCTCCATAGAACTAAAACAGTGAACATACCCACCTATTGCTGGAGTGTTGGTTTTCTTCTCAAACCTTCACTGCCAATCTCTGTAATCCTCTTAATCAAATGCTTTGAGTGTGACTGATATTACCCACAATGATTGGTCACTGTATTTCTTTATCTGTGAGCTTTCACCATTTCCTACCAGCTTGTTAATTGCTTAAGATCTTTGTTATAATGTGTTGCAAATATCCTCCTTTAGTTTTATCATTAAACGTCTGGCTTTATTTAAAGCACATTTTAAAAAATGATTAACTATTTTATGTTAAATTTAGAAAAATTTTCTTTTTATGGCATATGTATTTTTTTTTTGAGTTGGAGGCTCACTCTGTCACCCAGACTGGAGGGCAGTGGCCGCTCCCAGCCACTGCAGCCTCAACCTGCTGGGCTCCAGCGATCCTTCCGCCTCAGCCTTCCAAGTAGCTGGAAGTACAGGCGTGCGCTACCACATCCGGCTAATTTTTTTGATTTATTGTAGAGATGAAGTCTGGTCAAGTTGCCCAGGCGTGTGTCGAATCCGCGGGCTCAGGCAATCCACTCACCTCAGCCTCCCAAAGCGCAGGATTACAGGCTGAGCCACTGAGCCCGGCTGGCATATGTATTTTGATGTCTAAATTTTACTTTAATTCATCTCAGAGACAAGATCTTACTCTGTCATCCAGGTTGAAGTGTTGGTGGTGTGACCACAGCTCACAGCAGATTCAAACTCCTGGACTCAAGTGATCCTCTTGCCTCGGCCTCAGGCATTTCAAAGTGCTGGAATTACAGGTGTGAGCCACCACACTTGGCCTGTTTTCCAAATGTTAGGTTATACTTTAAGGCTACTTGCATCCTGCTACTTACCAAGGATTAATCCCATGACAAATGTTTTAAAGTGAACTGGGTCATAGATCCACACATATACCTAGAAGAAACAAGAAACTTCAATGCTTAAAAGTTCCATGATCACATCAGAAAGTAAAGCTTAACATTATATTTTAGGGCCCCCAAAGCAGTCATCAACCTCTTGACATATGAGAAATTCTTTCTTTCTTTTCTTTTTTTGAAGACACAGTCTGGCTCTGTTGCCCAGCCGGGAGTGTAGCAATGTGATCACTGTAAACTCGACCTCCTGGACTCAAGCAATCCTCCTGCCTCTGCCTCTCAAGGGGACTACAGGTGTGTGCCACCACACCCTGCTAACTTTTCATTTTTTGTAGAGACGAGGACTTGCTATGTTGCCCAGGCTGTTCTCAAACTCCTGGGCTCAAGCGATCCTCCAGCTTGAGACTGTCGGTGTGAGTAACTGTGATGGCCAGAAATACTTCCTAAGGTAAACAAATTCCAAAGACCTTTCCTTCAGTAATAACACCTCTTTTGGCATTCACTAAGTTAGAAAATGATTAAAGGAAAACTATAACTTCTGCAATGCACTCAAGTAAATAGTTATGTACTTAATGCATTTAGTAATTTGTTCATGGGTGCTAATCATCACTTAATCAACCCAAATACCAGCAACTGTCAGCCCTTTTGTCCCTAATGTAATGATGAACCTCTTTGGGCTAAGAGCAGTGAAGGCAGATGCCAGCTAGGCCCTATTACAGATCCAGCAGCTCTCAAGCCCACCCTTTTCTCTCCCACTGATAAGACACAAAGAACCACTGTTAAAGCCACGCGTGGCCAACACAGAGCTTCTGTGACTCCCTGTGCCAACTCCACTGCGGCCCTCCACAGAGGGTCTGCAGCCCACAGCTGGGACCACTGCTTCCGAACTTCACTTACTTTCATCAGGCTACTACTTTATACAACAGGGATTTACTTCACCATTCAGATCAGAACTCTGCTTGATCAGCATCCATGAGGCTCTCAGTTCCTATGAAGAACAGGGCTCCTCCATAGTTCTCTATCGACCAGAACTCTTGACTGTCTTTCCGACTTGGTTATTCGATTTCTAACAGCTGGGGTTCCACTTCAACCCCTTATTTACTCTGCACATTTTCCCTGGGAACCAGATCCATGGACATTACTTCTGCCAGTTTCCATTCTAAAAAACACATTTAAAAAAAGACACTTCCCAACTTTAAAAGTTTTGGAGCACACGCTACTTTCTACAGAACAAAACCTAACCTCTTTAGGATGGCAAGCACCCACGCTTTTGCTCAGGCTGCTTTCTTCCCTAAAGGACCTGCGACTTCTTCCTGGAATAACTCTGCCAGTCATCCTTCAAGGCTCAGCCCAAGTGTCCAGGATCTCCAGACACTCCTTATCCTTCCTGATCAAATGAACTATTCCTAATGGTATTCTCACACTGTAACACTTGCTGCACTGTACCACAGTGACATGTTTAAATGCTTGTATCTTTACTACTGAAGAGTTTTATTGTATTTACCATGCAATTCCCAGTACCTATAAAAATGCCTGGCATAGAGCAGATGCTCGTGTTTGGAGGGTATTTCAGTTCTCACGTTCAGAAAGACCCATGGTCATCTATTAGAGCGGTTCTTAGCCTGGGGCGCACATAGAATCATCTGAGGACACTTTATTACAGATATGCTCCTCACCCCCTATACTCTAGGTATTCTCGGGCGAGTACGTCTGGAATGAGCTCAGAGCACATATTTTTGGAAAGCTGTCCCAGAATTTCAAACCTGTAGCCCCACATATGTTACTTCTGTATACGTGTAGCGAGAAGGAATAGGTTTGGAATTCACAGCAGTTCAGTGGCCAGTTTACACATTGGTTTATGCATTGTTAAGTGACTAAGTTAGGCAGTCTTCATCAAGAGCTACTAACATAAATCTCCCATTACAAAAAAGGCAATGAAAACTATCTCCTTGAGCAAAGCATCAAGTAATGATGAAAATTTTAGGCTCCTCAAGTGAGAGAACAGTATGTGTACTCTATTAACTGTTCCACTCATTTTTTTCTTTGACTATAATGAAAACCCTGCATTTAGTTGGGCAAATAACCACCCTGCATAAAATGTATAATTCCATGTAAGCATGATCACATGCCTAAGTTCTGGCCAATGGAATTAAGCAGAAAATAAACTACAAGATTTGTGAATAGTGCCCTCAAGCTGGTTTCAAAGAGGAGGCATATTCCTCCCTCTCCTCTTTTGGGTGAAGATATAAAGTTTTTGGGACCCACAGTGACCTTAACTCAAGCCTTACACAGAGGAGAAAGGATAGGAGCATCGTGGGTCCACTATGTGGCTACCCACCTCTAGATTTTGTTGATGAGACGTTTCCTATCACTTAATGAGCACTGCCAGGTCTAATTCTGACTTTTGCAACATGTAAACTGATAAATTATTAATTTTTAAAAATACACTGTTTTTGTATACTCAAGTGCATGGCTAGATTTACCTAAATGACTTCTTTTATTATTAAAGGCCGCAAACATATTTCTAAAAATGCCTATGGAAAGCTGGATTTCTAGTACAGGCTAAATACTCTCACCTCATTTCCATCCAGAAAAACTTGATCATCATGTGGCTCAAGTTTGAATTTTTTCTTGGTTTCCTTCTTTTTGGGAGTCCCTGGAGTTTCCTCCTATGAAAACACAATTGTCATAGAAGAAATAACACGCAAACAAAAAGCAATGTGACATTCATATAGGTAAAACATTTTCACTATTTGTAATACAGAAATAAAAATCTCAACTATGGTACTTATAATAACCCTAGCATGGTCCTCTCAGTTGTCGCATAATATTTTAAATGTGCTCAGATGTCAGTAGTGATCACGGGCACTTAATGATCTTTAATTTTTACTTAATTTTAGCTGAACTCACCTTTTTGGATTCTTCCTTTTCACCATCTTTTTTTTTCTCTTTTTCCTTTTTTGTTCTTTCATCTTTTATATTTTCTTTCTTGCTCTTTTTATCTTCTTCTTTTCCACTTTCAATTTTTCCTTTATCTTTTTCTTTCTTTATGTCTTTATCATACTTCATTTTCATTACTTTTAGTGCCCGGTGAAAAAACTGCTTCTTTAAAAGCCTTTGAAAAAAATGGTACATTATATTTCCCATCAATTATATGGAATAAAATGAGCAAAGGAAGACACAAATTGGCAACTCATAAGAAAAATTACAACTAGTAAGTCCATGGACAAATAGTCGAACCCACCACTAATAAGTTTATAGCCAAGTATATAAAAGTGATAGTCAATATAATTTTAACTTTTAACTATATAATTTAGATATAAGAGATTAAAGGTCTGGCCTTTCAAAAAATTTCCAAATAACTTGCTGAAAAAGTTTGCATATAAACGGAATTGTGCAGCTTGAACCCATGTCATCGAAAGGTCAACTGGATAAGGATGAATAGACTGGTGGTGGCTGCTGGGGTTAAGGCCAGGGAGGAGTGGGGGAGAAGCAGTGAAATGGGCGGGACTACAAGGGTGAACACAGGCGAAGTCTTCATGGTAATGGGATAGTTTTGTACCTTGACTGAGGTGGTGGTTAGACAAATCTACAGAGGATAAGGTGTCTCAGAACTATATAGCCATGTACTGTAAACACACCGATTTCCTGGCTTGGATATTGTACTATAGGCAATAAGATATAATTGCTGAAGAAAACTGGGAGAAGGGTAAACGAAACTTCTCAGCACTATTTTTGCAACTTCTTATGATGCTCTAATTATCTCTGGACTATTTCGTTGCAACTTCCTGTGACTCTATTATTGCCTCAAAATAAAAAGTTAAAAAAAAAACAAAAAAAGATTACAGGTTTGAGATTATCCACATAAAGCCTCTTCTTTTGGGTTTTAAGTGTAATCAAGACTCAACTTCATTTAATGTTAAGTCTCAAATGCAAGGGTAGACCTAACAAAGGAAGGGGAAAATAAACAATTTAAGAAACGTCAACAGATTAAGTGTGTCCATGTGATCCAAGTCACGTCTTTTCAATTGTCCTTTTTTTTTTGAGACAGGGTCTCGCTCTATCGCTCAGGCTGGAGTGCAGTGGCATGATCACGGCTCACTGCAACCTCAACCTCTTGGGCTCAGGCAATCTTTCCACCTCAGTGTGCCAAGTAGCGAGGAATACAGGCACATGCCACCAGGTCCAGCTAATTTTTGTTATTTTGTGTATGGAAGGGATCTCCCTATGTTGCCTAGGTTGGTCCAACTCCTGGGTTCAAGCAATCCTCCCACCTCTATCTCTCAAAGCCCTGGGATTACAGGTGTGAGCCACTGCGCCTGGCCTCAGATGTGTTTCCTGATGTTATTTTTTCTCCATGTATTTCACTATTCAGTCTGCCCGGATGGGCTTGCACCAGTGCCACTCTCGCCCAGGTGGGCATCTCCTTTGCTGCCCCTGCCTGACTGGGCTTCCACCTGGTGCCCAGGCCCGCCTTGGAGCCCGTCCACAAGCTCGCTTCTAGGCTTCCTTATCTGGCCCATTCTGTTGCTCAGAGGACCTATTTAGCATATAGTTGGTCAAGGTTCAAAAAGCCTGCCAGATGCTACCACTAACATCTGCTTTGCACTTGTATACAGATGTAAGTAAACAAAAAGCCAAAGTGAGACTAATGATGAACTGCTTATGAGTAGAAAGTGGGATCCAAGAGTAGCAGCAGGGTGTCTGAATATGAAAGAGGTTATTTTTTACCCTACTTCAGAATGTCTTGAAATGAATGCATATTCTAGTTGTTTATGCACTTAGGTGATTTCCAGATTTCCTATTATGACCCTTCATTTCACAAACACTTACTACCACTCAATATGAAAAAAATACCTCCTGTACATCATGTGAACTGAGCAGCTAGCATCTTGTATTAATATTATAGCTCGAATTACAGATGTCAATATATTAAGAGTATATGTGTACACAGTTACTTGAAATACATGTTCTCAAATGGTAATGTGGTTGTCGATGAAGCAGTATTCTTAGTCTTTTGGATTTTCCTCTAAATCATTTTCTATGCTTTCAGTTTACTTTAGTAGAAAAAACTTTTTTTTTTTTTTTTTTTGAGTTGGAGTCTAACTCTGTCGCCCAGACTGGGGTGCAGTGGCCGCTCCCGGTCACTGCAGCCTCGACGGGCTCCGGCGATCCTTCCGCCTCAGCCTCCCAAGTAGCCGGAATTACAGGCACACGCTACCATGCCCAGCTGATTTTTTAATTTATTGTAGAGATGAGGTCTCGCCGAGTTGCCCAGGCGGGTCTTGAACCCACGGGCTCAGGCAATTCACTCACCTCAGCCTCCCAAAGCGTGGGATTACAGGCTGAGCTACCGAGCCCAGCTGAAAAAACATTTTTAATAAATAGTTTTAAAAAGAAAGCACAGAATTTTGTAGGAAAAAACCCTTTTCCCTGATGGGAAAACAGGACCAGCTGTTGATTATGAGTTTCCAGTCACATTTGTGTTAAACAAAACTTCATGTTTAGGAACAGGTTCAAATATCACCTCTACTACTTAACTTGCTGGGTGATAGTAGGTATGTCACTTAATTTCTGTTTACTTCTAAAATGGGGTATCTATGTTATAGGTGTTACTTTTAGGATTAAATGAGACACGTGGATTTTTTAGCATAGTACCTGGGATACATACACTCAGTAAACGTTAGCTATTATTGCTATGGCAAAACCTTCATTTTCATTTAAGTTATGAGATACATATACATTTATTTTCATGAATCATTATATCATAGCATCATTCCATTCTATAATAAGTAGAACTGACTTATTATCTTATTACTTGATGAGCCTTTAGAGAATGTCTACTTCAACTATGCCTAGGAAAGTAAGGCTGATATTATTTAACCTTTCTAATAAAATCAAAGCTTCCATTTATTTGGCTTTAAATACATAATATAGGGCAAATCACTAACACAAAACTGACATTTTCACAAAACTACTCACACTTCCCTATCTGTGTGTTCTATTCCTTTTGCTTAGAATGAATATTCTTTCTTCTCGTTTGTTGGGTTACCACCTATATATGTTTCAAAATTTGATTAAAACATTTCCCCTGTGAAGTCACTCTTGATAGTTTTGCCATTGATGTCTTTCTTATACAACAGTTGTAAAAAGTCTTAAAACTGCTTCTGTATTTTTTCCTTACCCCTTAATTTGTTGTTTCCAGATCTGACAAACATTGCTGAGTGCCAGACATGGTTTAGAAACTTTCACCAGTGTGACAATGGTGTGTTTTTGAGTGTCCACATTGTGCTAACTGCTATGAGGTTACAATAAACAAGAACAGTCCTACAGTTGTTTTCAGATTTAGCTGGCAAGAGATTAAAAAAACTAACACATGTGCAACAATGCAACAATTTCTAAATTCCTTAAGGTCCCAACAGGGTGATACTAATTTGATACTAAACCGGACAGAACTTGAGATACAAAGGCCAATGTGGGCAGGAGGATCTGGGGAAGCCTGTGTGGTAGAGGCAGGACCTGAGCCATGGTTTCTAGTACTGAGAGGCAGGTTGGACAGACGAAAAGTGGCAAGTTATGACCAAAGAAAGAACAGAAGCGAAAACAAGCATGGCATGTGCACAAGACTCAGGAGGACATAACTAGACTCAAGGCTACTGAAACGAAGTCTGATGGAGTCGAGGTTGAAGAGTCCACACACGAGACAGGCCATAAAAAGGTACAGATGATATCAGAAAAGACTGTTTTGCTGTCACCCTTTATTCTGCTTTTTCTTGTTTTCCCTCAGACTCCCTTCACGCCTACTCAGCTGCTTCAGAAAATGAAACTGGACGAGAGTCCCTCTGCACGGGAACTCCTGAGGACTGGCTGCCGGGACTCCATGGCTGCCTCAAGACGGGGCTCTGAAGACCTGAGCTACAGGAGTGCTTTTCTCCTGGACGTCAAGGCAGAAGGGACACAACCACCTGACACACATGATAAGGACACACTGTCTCTCCAGGACCTTCTCTGTACTAAGGTCTTTTGAGCTTCCCACAGCACAAGGCTTGCAGGCTCCCAAAAGGCCAGGAGGTGCGGATTCAACACTGGCTGCTCTCCTCAGAGATTTGGCCCACAGATTTAACATCCCAAATAATGGATCGGCAGGTGAACTCAGTTTAACTTTTGCTCCATTAAATGCATCATCACTTGCTGGAGAAGATGGTCTAGGGTAGAAGTCAAGCGCAGACCATGGAGCCAGGCTGCTGGACTGAGAATCCTGGACTAGCTGTGTGACCTTGGACAAGGCACTGAACAGTCCCTGTGCCCCAGTTTCAACATTTGTAACATCTCTTTACTTTTGGCATCACATGTAAAAATAAATCTACTTTGTGGCAGGTAGGAAAGTTTGTACCTGGGGGCTAATTCCACCTAGAAGAATGACTGTAAAGAAAAGTAAACCTCAACAGCAGCACTGCTGGCTCGCCCTGCCCCCAAGATGAAACTTACAGTTTCTAGCCTTTGGCAACTAAGAATTAAAACAAAACATTGTAGTTCCAGCTACTTGGAAGACTGAGGAGGAAGGATCGTTGGAGCCCAGCAGGTCAAGGCTCCTGGCCACCGCACTCCAGTTTGGGTGAGAGTGAAACTCCAACTCAAAAAAAAAAAAAAAAAGCCGGGCTCGGTGGCTCAGCCTGTAATCCCGCGCTTTGGGAGGCTGAGGTGAGTGAATTGCCTGAGCCCGCGGGTTCAGACCCACCTGGGCAACTCGGTGAGACCTCATGTCTACAATAAATAAAAAAATCAGCCGGGCATGGTAGCGTGTGCCTGTAATTCCGGCTACTCGGGAGGCTAAGGCGGAAGGATCGCCGGAGCCCAGCAGGTTGAGGCTGCAGTGGCCGGGAGCAGCCACTGCACTCCAGTCTGGGCAACAGAGTGAGACTCCAACTCAAAAACACAAACAAAAAACTAGTAAACGCTGTGTGTTCCTCCCTACTGAACATGAAACAATGTAAAACCTTAATTTCCCACAGATTATAAGCTTTTGTGCCACAAAAACAATATTTAGTGACCATCTATTAAGAAATATGCTCAGTGCACATGATGTAAACCAAGGAAAAAACATGGAAAGAAGCAGCAGTGTATTTCTTTCCAAGGAGAAAGTGATTTTTGTCTTGTAGGGAGACCACTCACCACCAAAAGCTTTTCTGAAAAAGAAAAAGCAGTGATTATGGATATGCTCCAAAAGCAGTGATTATGGATATGCACAGATATGCTCAATTACCAGTGCTTCACCTTGAAGTCCTCAAAAAAAAAAAAAAAAAGACCAAAAAACCAAGGTAGATGTTGCAGCTGCTTTGATTTTACAAGTAATACTACATTAGGAAACACTACACAAAGCAGGAAAGGGTACATGATACGGGACAAATCACTAACACAAAACTCTGACATTTAACTACTTACACTTCCCTATCTCTGTGAGTTGTTCTATGCTTTTTTCTTAGAATAAAGTATTCTTTCTTATTTTATGTTAATATATATTTTTTGTTAACGTATGTTAATATTCAGTCCACTTCTGGCTCAGGGTACAGGCACTAAAAAACCAGAGACAACAGGGCTGATGGGAAGCCCTGCAAAAGTTGTGGAAAGACAAACTCCCTAAGCTGCAAAAAAAGAACTTTTTTGTTCCCTGTCAGCACTGGAGTACGATTTTTATTGCTGACCCTCCAGCAGGCCTGCCAAGTATACAAAAGTAATGCAACATAAATAAAAATCATACACTGTTAAAAATCTAACAGTCTAAAACCAAACACATTTCCAGAGGTACTGAAGAAATACAGGTTACATGTGAAAACTACAAGTCACGTTGTAATATCACCATATTTAATGAAATAAGGAGTTTTAGAACTGCAAGGCAAATTTCAAATTAGTATTTATGTTATCCTTCAAAGAAGTACACACTACCTGTTGCAGTAGTCAACCACAGACTCCCTGGTTGTAAATAAAGCTTCTTCTCCTTTCTTGGCCTTTGCCCACTTCGAATCCAAAAGGCAATCCACTGCTTTTGAAGCTAAAGAAGAAATTCACTATTTTAAATGCGGTATATGTGGGGACTGATGTCTATCTAAATAATGTTTCATAAAGAAAATCTCAACATTCTGACAACAGAAGAGAAAACCATGCTCCACAGAAAATCATGTCCAACCGGAGCATAAAAAAGTTCCTCAAAACCTTCGCTTGTGAAAGATAATGTCAAGTATCCTTTTAAAGTAATGCTGGGAAATAAACAGCATTCAGAAATACTAATTAAAGACACATTAGTGTGGAAATGTTAAAAAAGTCAACATCTTTGTATGTAAATGTCATTCTTATCAATGACGCACAAACATAGAATAAGCCAAAAACCTTCCTCTCCTCCCACCACCCCAATAAAAATTCTCATCACGTTTTGCTATAACTCACGGAGGAGTAAGTTCTGTGACCAATCTACTGCTGTCACTAGAAGCAGCTAAATATATTAGATCTGAAGAGATTAGCAGGTCTGTTTTTTTCTAAACTCTTAATGAATGTCAAAATCATTAATAACACTAAACAGAAGAGAAAATCCATTTTTCTCTATTGGCAATTCAATTTTAGTTGATGAGACAGGCAAACTCAACCACTACTGATAAGGTATGAGGCTATATTATAGATGACATCAGCTTATAATGACGTTTTTTGGATAATATGAAAAACCAAAGCGTCCAATTAGTTCCAAGTACATATACTGTCCGAACAAAAGGCAGTATTTAAACAATGAAAATAAATATTGTTTTAAAAATTTCCAAAAATAAGGGGAGGAGAGAAGGAAAAAAAAATTTCCAACACATATTATTAGAAAGCACTTTCTTTCATCTTTTTATACAGACATTTTCAGTCATAAAAGGGAAGAACAGGATAATTGGCTGCCACGTGTCCATCACCAGGCTTAGCAATCACACTTGGAAAGCACTTTCAGAAACTTCATAAATTTCAGCAACTTCATAAGACAGGGACACTAATCACTACTATGGTTTTACTGGCACCATCCTACCAATAAAATAATCAACCCGGTGACCCATCATATTGGTGGACTTTGTTGGACAGTTGAATCGAAGATACTTGGCTACAGCCTTCTCTTCTTTAGATGGTTCACCGACTTCCTGCAACACAAGAGTATTAATTTAGTGTCATCATTTACTTGAGAAATTCATGCACTGACAAGTAATTTTCAAATCTGTTCTGTGAATCTTTTCAAGTAGAGCAAAGGCCTTGTTTCAAGTTGTCTCTGGAGCACACCTGGTAATGTATAAAGGCAAATAGAGCTTTTAAAAGTGCAGGTTTTTCAAATACAAGCTGCCAGAGGCAAAGCCTATCTGCTTCTTGGACACAACTGTAAGAAACTGGAGTTGTTTTTCCAGTATGGCAACTACTTTGTGCCGGTTCACCTTCACTCTTGTATGTCTCTTTGTATAAGCCACAAAACAATATTTAAGAAAAATTAAGATGTTGCCAATAGTGAGTGCCCAAATATCAAAATAAGTAGAAACAGGTGCCATAAGTAAATGTTAAAATAACAGTCAAGGCCAGGCTCGGTGGCTCAGCCTGTGATCCCAGCACTTTGGAAGGCCGAGGCGAGTGGACTGCCTGAGCCTGCAGGTTCAAGACCAGCCCAGGCAACTTGGGGAGACCTCATCTCTACAATAAATCAAAAATTAGCTGGGCATGAGAGCGTGTGCCTGTAGTTCCAGCTACTTGGAAGGCTGAGGCGGAAGGATCGCCAGAGCCCAGCAGGTCAATGCTGGGGTGGCTGGAGTGTGCCACTGCACTCCAGCCTGGGCGACAGTGAGACTGCAACTCAAAACAGAAAAAAAAAAGTAACAAAGTTGTGTAACCTGACTGAGGGACAACAGGAGTTCCCACACTGACTGATAGCCCACTGCCCAACATGGTGACCATCAGCTCTGCCAAGGTGCAGACAAGCTGTGTCTCCCCTCCCCTCGTGGCTGCAGAGGCCAGACGCTGCCTGGGATCCCTTTCTCACCTTGTTGTCTCCTCTTCCCCAGTAAGGGTGAGGCAAAAACACAAAAGGCAAAAGCAGGGCTATTCCTATCTTCCTTTAAGACGTGATTCAAGAAGTGCCCTGATAGAGCAGCTCTGGAAAGGCTGCTTTAGTCCTTCCCGTTTTCTTCTCTCATATCCTTCTCCACATTTTCTTCTACTACTTTCTTCACTGTTTATCATTCCTCATATTCCATATTCCCTTCCATTCTGAACTCTTTTTATTTGACAATTCTTCCTTACTCTCCCCCATCCATGTGCTGAAGAAAATGAAGGCAGTCTACATTTAATGTATGTCTTATGTATAAGCTTTTAAGAGTTATCCCATTGGTGTAAGTGATGGAAACAAATGCACTATATTTAATGACTGCCTTTAATCACATGTTTAAGCACGATACATATAGAACACTCAATATTTCCAACAATATCTAATCTAGATGTGAATGATTTCAGAAAGGTCTGTTTTTTGTTTTTTTGAGTTGGAGTCTCACTCTGTCGCCCAGACTAGAGTGCAGTGGCCGCTCTCGGCTACCGCAGCCTCGACCTGCTGGGCTCCAGCGATCCTTCCGCCTCAGCCTTCCAAGTAACTGGAACTGCAGGCGTGTGCTACCACGTCCGGCTATTTTTTTT
>CAUYQG010245878.1:0-14970 GCA_963574415.1 Tarsius wallacei
TAATGGTAGTAAATATCTGTCTGGGGATGGGGAGACACTTCCTATCAACAAGGGTGCCTGAACGAGGCATATTTGTACACCTAACCCTTAACTGTACCCCACAATATCATAATAAAAAATATTGAATAAAAAAAAAAGAAATATAGGAGGCATTCATGATATCTGCCTCCTTATGCCCATTCTTCAAACCATCATATAAGCATCAGATAAAGGAAAAAACATTCCATGTAGAGTGAAGAATATATGCAATATATGAAAGATAATGTGGTGCATTCCAGAAATTAAAGACTTATTACTTTGACATAAAGAAGAAGGAGCTATATCATGAAGTCTTGTAGGCTATATTAAGGATTTTGTTCTTTGTCCTAAGAGCAATGGAAGCCTGGTCTGAAGCAAGTCAAGAGACATGACCAGATTTAGGTTTTGAAAAGAGCATTCTGGCCCGGCGCAGTGGCTCATGCCTGTAACCCTAGACCTTTGGGAGGTGGAGGCAAGAGGATTGCCTGAGTTCAGTGGTTTGAGACCAGCCTGAGCAACATGGTGAGACCTCATCTCTACAATAAATCAAGAAATAGTCAGATGTGGTGGTGCACACCTGTAGTTCCAGTTACATAGAAGGCTGAGGCAGAAGGATTTCTTGAGTTCAGCAGATCAAGGCTGTGGTGGCTGTGAGCATGCCAATGCACTCCAAGGCTAGGCAACAGAGTGAGACTCTGATTCAGGGAGGAAAAAAAAAAAAAAGGCATTCTGGCCAGGTGCAATGGCTCAAGCCTGTTATCCTAGTACTTTAGGAGGCAGAGGTGTGAAGACTGCTTGAGTCCAGGGGTTTGAGATCAGCCTGGGCAACTTGGGAAGACCTTGTCTCTACAATAAATCAAAACTAGGCCTGGCTCAGTGGCTCAGCCTGTAATCCCAGCACTTTGGGAGGCTGAGGCGAGTGGATTGCCTGAGTCCACAGGTTCGAGACCAGCCTGGGCAACTTGGGGAGACCTCATCTCTACAAAAAATAAAAAATTAGCCAGGTATGGTAGCATGCGCCTGTAGTTCCAGCTTCTTGGAAGGCTGAGGCGGAAGGATTGTCAGAGTCCAGCAAGTTGATGCCGGGGTGGCCTTGAGCGTGCCACTACACTCCAGCCTGGGTGACAGAGTGAGACTCCAACTCAAAAAAAAAAATTATCCAGATGTGGTGGCACACACCTGTAGTTCTAGTTACTTAGAAGGCTGAGGCAGAAGGATTACCTGAGCCCAGTTGGTCGAGGCTACAATGGCCATAAACACGCCACTGCACTCCAGCCTGGGCAAGAGTGAAACTCTGACTCAAAAAAAAAAAATAAAAAATAAAAGGAAGAGCATTCTGGCTGTAGAATGGGGAACAGATGTGAGAAAACTACAATACAAGGACACCGGAAAAAAGGCTAGTGTAGACATATAGGTGAGAAGGGGTGGAATTTGGAACAGGGTTCTAACAGTGAACATAGAAATAGATGGTTTTAGTACTAGTAAAGAGATTATGCAAAATAAATGGGTGGTAGTGGTAGAAATTCTCCCCTAGTTAAATGCTATTAGGGATTGTCTAGTTGAAAGTAATGGCTGATTATACAGGAGAGAAAACAGATAAATGAGAATAAATAAATAAATAATCCCAGGGTTTCAAACCCCTGGACTCAAGCAATCTTCACACCTCTGCCTCCTAAAGTGCAGATAAATAAATAACAGACAGTATTGTCCTTAGCCCTCACTAAGGGGCCCTGTCTACTTGGCCCTCCTCTCACTGTAAAGGACAGGGAGTCCATGAGGTCAAGGGACCATGCCTACCTGGAGCCTGCACTGGCTAAACCTAAGGGCAGACTGAACTGTATATCGCTATTCACAAAGGGTGAAGGATGAGGACATAAGCTTGGAGATGTTGGGTGCCTTTATGGCTCCTTTTGGTATTGTGGATGAAGAAGCTAGGGGTGAAAAGAGAATGGGGTCAGTTTGGGAACGCTAACGGAGGGGTCCCCAACCCCCTTGCCTGTTAGGAGCTAGGCCGCACAGCAGGAGGTGAGTGGCAGGCTAAGTTTCATCTGTATTTACTGTCACTGCCCATTGCTAGCATTACTGCCTGAACAGATCAGCAGTGGCATGACATTTTCATAGGAGCACAAACTGTATTGTGAACTGCGCATGAGAGGGATCTAGATTGTGTGCCTAGAGAATCTAATGCCTGATGATCTAAGGTAGAGCTGAGGCAGTGAAGTTAGCTAGCGTTGGGGAGTGGTTGCAAATACAGATTAACACTAGCAGTGAAGCTTGACAACACAGACTACCATATTAAATCAATCGCTTATAGACTCATAGCAAAACCCTATCAGTGAGTGACAAGTGAGTTGATGTACTTCAATTGTACAGTTGCATCTGGTGGCAGGCTTTAAGTCAGAATCCAACACTTATTTTTAGCCCATGTGTGGCCTACCTATTATTTTATTTACCAATTCTGCTCGGGTCTCTTTTTTTAACTGGTCAATTGTATAATTATTTCATTATATATTACAAGGTAAAAATAATATAAATAAAGTGCACAATAAATGTTATGCACTTGAATCATGTGGAAACCATTTCCCCCCCATTCCGTCTGTATAAAAATTGTCTTCCATGAAACCAGTCCCTGATGCCAAAAAGGTTGGGGACTGTTGCTATAAGAAGTCTGAGGATTCTAAATTTAAACCTGGTCTTCCAGATCATTATGAAAGTCAATTTGTCGAGGTAGTAGAATATATTTTATAAAATAGTTTATCCTAATTTATAACATTTAAATATTTAGACAGTTGTTATACGGGCCTCCATAGCCACACTGCTGCCCAGGTTCTGCAAACATAGGTCCAGGCCTGACAACAGTGCATTATAGTGTCATATAGTACAAGGAGCAACAAATTCACACAGGTGTGAGTATACTCTAGCTGGGCCTTTAAAAAGTCAGATTTTCCAGACTTCTGTGTGGAAGATGAGGGAATGAGTGGTTTGAGTTTCCAGACACTACATTAGTGTATATATGAGACATTTTTCTAGAGAGGAGAGTCAATAACTAAGACACTATTTTGACTGCAATGGTTTCAGTATGATTTTGAAAAACTTCTTGAATATAGCATAAGTTTAGAGTGTAGAAGACACCTTAGTGATCATGTAATCAAATTTACTCACTTTGCAGATAAGAAAACAGAGGTCCTAACAGGTGAAGTAGCCTGACTAGTAAGTTGGCAGATGATTTTTGGCGCCATCCTCTCAAGTCTACTCTCCTACCAAAGCTACTTTTCATGAAGACATCTGCTGCCAGTCAATTCCAGTTACAAAATTTTCACTTGCCTTCACTGTTGTGTATTAGAGGAAGCAAACACTTTCATTACTTTAAAAAATTTGAGGCTAAAATAAGTCCATAAGCCAATATTAAATTTTGGCTCCAAAAAATTTCTTAAAAAAAAAAGAGTGCCAGGCTCGGCGGCTCAGCCTGTAATCCGGCGCTTTGGGAGGCTGAGGTGAGTGGATTGCTTGAGTCCGCGGGTTTGAGACCCGCCTGGGCAACTTGGCGAGACCTCATCTCTACAATAAATAAAAAAATCTGCCGGGCATGGTAGCGCATGCCTGTAATTTCAGCTACTTGGAAGGCTGAGGTGGAAGGATTGCCGGAGCCCAGCAGGTAGAGGCTGCAGTGGCCAGGAGCTGCCACTGCACTCCAATCTGGGCGACAGAGTGAGACTTCAACTCAAAAAAAAAAAAAAAAAGAGCAAAAAGGGAAACAAAGAATTCCAACATCTTGAGGTCACAAGAATAGGTATTCCTTTTTTTTCTTTTGAGTATGAGTCTCACTCTCACCCAGGCTGGAATGCAGTGGCACAATCTTGGCCACCACAGCCTCCATCTGCTGGGCTCAGGTGATCCTTCCACCTCAGTCTTCCAAGTAGTTGGAATCACAGGCATGCATCAGCATGCCCAGCTAATTTTTAAAATTTATTGTAGAGATGAGGTCTTATCAGGTTGCCCAGGCTGGTCTCAAATCCCTGTGCTCAGGCAATCCTCTCACCTCTGCTTCCCAAAGTGCTGGGATTACAAGCATGAGCTCGAGCCTGGCTTGGAATGGGTATTCTTGAAAGGTCTTTACTGTTTTCAGAAAGTTACAGGCAGCTTACTTAGGGATTCTCTTAGGACTCATAAAATACCCTTTCCTTTCATTTGTGATCTCCTGACTTGACTACTTTTATTTTTCCATGCAGCCCTTTGACTTTGTTTCATGTGAGACCTAAAATTTAAATTAAAAAAACTTTTTTTTTTTGCTATGGTTACAACTGTATTTGTAACCCATCTTCTCACATTTTTTATCTTCTAAGCTTAAGCTAAAACTCATCTCTCCAAATTCTTTTTCCGCTGAAGATAAAAATCAAAGCACAGGCTTACAAAACATCGAACACGTAGGGTACTTACTGAACGCTAAAATACAGAAACAAAAACAAACAAACAAACAAAACCTTTGCTTTTCAAACATCTATAAGTATCGCCAAAGGGGGCAGTGGCTCACGCCTGTAATCCTGGCACTTTGGGAGGACGAGGTGGGAGGATGGCTTGAGGCAAGGAGTTCCAGACCAGCCTGGACAACACAGCGAGACCCACGTCTCCATAAAAAATAAAAAAACAAGCTCTGTTGCTCAGGAGGCTGAGGCAAAAGAATCGCTGGAACCTAGAGAAGTTCAAGGCTGCAGTGAGCTATGATTGCGCCACTGCACTCCAGGTGAGACGGAGCCAGACCCCCGTCTTTATTAAAACAGAAAACAAAACTCTTGCCAACGAATTTTTCTTGGCGAGTCCAATCACAATAGTTCAAAAAAGTATCCAAACCCAAGGAGTCTTACCTTCAAGCTCGGAAGTAATCCGAAAGTTCTAGGTTTGCAGGAAGTTATCTTCCTCAAAGCATTAGAGTTCACGATCTTAGCAACAGTAACCTATCATACCAAATGGTTTTGAGCACCTCCCATCAACCGACTACCGGCTAACTAAAATAACGTAATTCCTAGCAAAACTTTCTCTTCTGAGCTGAGAATCCCCGAAATCCAGCTTTCAGGACGCGCAGAGGCAGCGTGAGATCAAAGGCACCCCAGGGAAAAAGGAAGAGAAAGTGGTACAAGGAAGACAAAGTCTTCGGGGCTACCTCGGCCACGGCAGATTTTGAGGTCTAGGCTGGGGGTTCTCCCCTGACATCCGCCAGGCACCCGAGTTCACACCGGCGACAGCTGGAAGACCCTCCCCTCGCAGTTCCTAGGCCACCAGCCGCACCCTGCCGAGCGCTGACCTCCAAAGACGGTCCGCCTGGCGATCCCGCCCCTTCGCCTCATGCTTGCGCCTCTGATTGGCTTGCAGCTGGATCCCTCAGCGCGGCTCGCCCAGTGGCGGGCCTGGCCGGTGGCCTAGCCGCTCCGCCCCTTCCCTACCCCTCGCGGAGGGCCCGCCCCCTGCCCCGCGCCGGGGAGCGGAGGAGAGTAAATACAACAGGAGCGCAAAATGGCGGAACCGCCGAGCCCAGTGCGCGGCGTCGCTGCTGCCGCCGCCGCCGCCGCCATCTCGGAGAAAGAGCAGTTTGGCAAGCCGCAGCCCTCCTGCCGGGAACCGCCGGCTTCTCTGTCCGCCAAGAAGGTCCGGGCCGAGGAGAAGAAGGCGCCGCGGAGAGTGAACGGAGAAGGGGGCAGCGGCGGGAACAGCAGGCAGCTGCAGCCGCCCGCGGCACCTTCGCCCCAGAGCTATGGCTGCCCCGCGTCTTGGAGCTTCGCCGCCCTGTCTGCTGCTCCCGCCGCGTCCTCTTCTCGGAGCGCTTGCTCGTTCTCCGCTGGCGCGGCCGTGCCCTCGTCAGCCTCCGCTTCCTTGTCTGCGCCGGTGCCGCGCAAACTGCTGGTCCCTCCTACGCTGCTGCACGCCCAGCCTCCCCGTCTCCTGCTGCCGGCCGCCGCTGCCTCGGCCGGCGCCAAGTCGCGCAGACCCAAGGAGAAGCGGGAGAAGGAGAGGAGGCGGCACGGCCTCGGCGAGGCCGCCGGGGCCGCCCGCGAGGAGAACGGGGAGGTGAAGCCGCCGCCGCGAGGTGGGTGCCGGCGCGGGGAGGGGGAAGGGAGGGCGCCCCGGGTCCCCGCCGCCCCCTCGCGCCCGCGGGGCCCGGGCAGGGGGAGCGCAGCGGCGGCGGCGGCGGCGGCGGCGGCGGCGGCCGCGTGCGCCCGCCGGAGGGGGCGGGAAGCGTCCGGTTTTCGGCAGGCGATTTTGCAGTCCCCGAGAGGGCAGGAAATGGAGCCTGTAATTTAGGTTGCAGAGAGGGGGAATGGCCGAGACCCTTCTTTTCGGTATCGTTTCTTCCTCCTAGTTTTAAGGCGCTGCAGGTTTTGTAGAAATCGGTCTCGAGGACCCTCCTAAAGTGTGTTTGGCTAGGGAGAGAGAGAGGAGGGAAAGGGATGGGGGAAGGGGTTGGTCTTGCAAAAGATGCTTGATTGATTATTAGACCGTTTAGACGCGGTCACGGGACTTTCTATTTGTGACACAGCCTCCAACACCAGAAAATCCTGTCAAAAAAGGGGTGTGGAGAGCACTGGCGTCAGCTGGAAGCTACCAGAGGCCTGAACATTTCATCCCTATTAGGGAAATGAGGTAGCGTGCAGGGCCCGAAGTGTGCGGTTTCGTAAGGTACCCTCCCCGCACCCTCGTCTTCGCTCCACATTCTTAAGTGTCTTGATGGTATTGTTTGAAATACCAATCTTCAGAAAGAATTTTCAGACATATTTTTTTTTTCTTGAAGCAAATGATAAAACCAGGAGCTTTGACTTTTTTTGGCCAGATCAAGTGGCAGCAAAATGTTTTAGCATCAGAAAAGGACAAATGGTTAAGTGTTTTTTTCCCTGGCACGGCCAGTTTTCTTTCTCTCTCTCTCTCTTTTTAAAATCTTACTTTTTTGGGTTTTTTTCGAGGCGAGGTCTCGTTGTGTTTCCTAGGCTGGTCTCGAACTCCTGGGTTCAAGCAGTCCTCCTGCTTTGGCCTCCCGTAGTGCTAGGATTACAGGCGTGAGCCACCTCTCCTGGCCTTCGGTTTCCTTTTTAAATGTAATCTAATCATATGATTTTTAAAATAGGTGTTCCTACCTATTTAGCTATAGATACGAAATTCTGACCTGTAGTGCTGTATGTAGACTGGTTGAATCTCTGTGATCACAAGCTTAAAGCTCAAAATGGTCTTTATTATAAACATACATTGCTACATAGTGTTGTCCAATGAAGTCTTTTTTTTTAATAAAAAAAAAAAGAAATGTCAAGCAGTCTTAGCATTGCTGACCTAATGGCAGCTTAGATCATGAAAAATTCTCTTTGCACTGGTATGGTTTATTTTGACAAATAAAAAATGCAGGAGCATGTAGCAACAATGCTACTTCTTCCTTGATGTTTTTTGCCTGTAGCAAAGCTTTGACATCTAAGGGTAGTCATTGGGTACTGTGGTGTCACGTAACGATCTCTCAGCTTTGGAGAGTGTTGCTTCTAGGTTTTGATGTTGGAATTTTAGGTGGTTGGTATTTTAAAGCTATTTTATTTTATTGGTTGTATATAACATTTAAGGTATACGTGTCTGGAAGTCTATCCATATGCAGCTTGGTATCAGTTTTACTGTGGTGTGTAATCTACGCATTTGCTCTTCATAAGTTCTTTGAATGAGGAAGTGAAATAAGTATTACGTTGTCAGAGTATTGGAATGGCTGAAAAGAAATAAATGAGTAAGCATTCTTTAACAGTTCTAATTTAAAATGTGGAGTACACAAAAGGCCCTCATAATGAAATGACTGAGAAATTTTTATAGTCATATTTAGAATCCTCCTTTTGAGGGGCTACCGCTTTAAGTCTGAATATAAGCAAGGGTAACTTTTACATTAAGATGTGGGAAAGATGTTTTCTCATGACGTGTATGGGTATTTTTGAGTAGTAACTGGATATTAATGCTCTTGTAAGATCGTCATTTTTTAGGAAAGAAATGCTATTTTATTGAGGAAAAACTAACAAAGAAAAATATTGCTTTTCAGTGTCTTGGTAAATTTAAAGGTGAAAATTTTTCCCTCTTAACTTGGGAAATACTCATAGCCTTCTAAAGTTTGGATTTAACTGAATTGAGGCTTAACCAATTAAGATTCTTAAATAGTGATATTAAAACAGCAAGAATACATGTGTACCTTTATTGTAGATAGAATTTGTAATATCCAGTTTTTGTATGTTTAGTGACCAAGTGTCTATTGCTTTAGGTATATATCTCTTTTTAGTGTTGCTCTAAGTTGGCTGTATATTGTTCAGTAGCCTCTCAATTATTGGTAGCTGATTAATTGAACAATCTGAGTCAGAACCAGAAGTTTGCTATAAAGACAGGGAAAGTAAACAGGGAAAATAGATTCTCCTTAACAAAACAAACCCCCCAAAAAGATTTAGTCCCCCCACTCCATTAAACAATTAAGCTTCATTATTTATTTATAGTAGGGTTTTGTTTTTTAGAACCACTTTATTTTTACATTGATGACCATTCTTTTTTTTGAGTTGGAGTCTTAAACTCCATCGCCTAGGCTGGAGCGCAGTGGCACACTCACGGCCACCCCAGCGTCGATCTACTCGGCTCCGACGATCCTTCCGCCTCAGCCTTCCAAGTAGCTGGAACTACAGGCGCACGCTACCACGCCCAGCTAATTTTTGGTTTATTGCTGGGGCTGGTCTCGAACCTGCAGGCTCAGGCAGTCCACTTGCTTCAGCCTCCCAAAGTGCTGGGATTACAAGGCTGAGCCACCTAGCTTGGCCCATTGATAACCATTCTAACAGAAAGTATTTGGATTAAATGAAAGGCTATACTTGACAGAGCCTGGCAGGGCGTTTAGTAAATGTAATTTGAGTCTGGAGCATAGTTATTAATTTTTTAACACCATAACAGATTAAAAGATGGGTCAATTCTGATAGAGGAAGGCTCGTTGATTTGAAAGTTAAGGGTGATGAACAGGGTAATTATAAAAATACACTAGTATAGGCCCTTTTAGTATGAGGGCTTGATGCCCTACTAACATAAAATATGCATGATGGCCTGAGTCTTCAAGTAAAAGTTAATTTTATTTCTCATAAAAAGAAAAAGTGCAAAGTATTTTAGATTATTAAAACTAGAAAATAGCTCGGTTTGGTGATTTCTATAAGTGAATGAGTCAACAACCCATTTTCCTGTAAGATTGAATAAACTATAGAATTGGCAAATGTGAAAAGTAAAAGTGGACATGTACCGAAGGTGTCCAACATTTAGAATTAAATTATGGCAAACAACAGAACAAACATATCATTAAATATCAGTGTACATTTACTGATTCCAGTAATCAATAATGCTTGTATAGATCTAATTTTTGATAGTGTTTTGGTTTTGCATTTATTCACCTATTCTTTTCTTAGAATGACCTTATGATACATTTCAAGATAAAACAGAGCATTTCACTGAATTTTTGCCTTGACTATAACTCTAGTGAAAATAGAAGCTTTTTCTAGAATTGAATAATTTGACTTATGTAAATATCAGTAATTTTAGAGGGTGGATGTTTGAAGATTATTCAAGCTATACCCTCCTCCATCTTTCTAATGTTGTTACTCCACAATTTTAGGTTAAGTTCATATTCAGAGTTTTCATTGTATGACTAAATGTCACTCCTGTGAAAATAGTTGACTGTGATTTCATTTTCTTGTGTAACCTTTTGTTTTTCATGCCTCATTTTTTTTCATTTGCTTAGTTTTCTCTGGCAAAGTCTTTTTGTACCCTCCAGCAGCTCCATAAAATGCTTCTCAGTACAATTTTCCACATGGGCAAATCTGTCAGATAAACTTATCAGTTCCATTTGTCCTGTAGACATCCCTTCTGTAGCTGTCCTTCCTGCTTCAGTCTGGATTGTTTCCTCTTTAGGCCTGCTGCATAACTATCACCTTGGGATTTCCCTTAGCTTACATTCGGGGAATTTCTTTCACTTCTGTTGAATTCCTGTTTTCTGGATCTCATGCCATCCTTTTGGATTAGTTCTTCATTTTGGTTTCCTCTGCTAGAACTGAAAGAGTGCATGGAAAGTATATTTTTGGATTTTATTTTTACCCTGTGGTTGACTGTCTATTGATAGATTTCTGTATTGGAAATAATTTTTCCTCAAAAGTTTGAAAGTGGTGTTGTTTTATTGCCTGATTTCCAGAGTTGATGTCAGGAAATCTGTTCTCCAAAAAGTCTGTTGTTCTACTGTTTGGGGGATTTCAAGCCTTTCACTGAACTTAAATATTTCAGCTTTTAATAAAATAAATTTTAAGAACTCTTCTTTCCTCTGGGTGGTTTCAGTTTCTTCAGATAAAGGTCTGTCGTTTTTCTGTCTCTATATAGGTGGAATGATGTAGACAGGAAGAATGTCTTAGTCCTTGAGCTGCCATAACAAAATACCATAGACTGGGTGGCTTGAGCAACAGAAATTTATTTTCTCATAGTTTTGGAGGCTGGAAAGCCCAACATCAATGTGCCGGCATGGCCAGGTTCTTGTAAGATCTCTTTTCTTGGTCTACAGATGACTTCCTTCCTTCTGGGTGCTCATATGGTCTTTCTTTTTGTAGCAAGAAAGAGCTCTTTCTTTTATAAAGCCACCAATCCTATTGGATTGGGACCGTGCCCTTATGACCTCATTTAATCTTACTTACCTCATCAGTCACATAGGGCACGAAGGCTTCACCATATGAGTTTTGGGGAAACTGTTCCGTTCTCAGCAAAGACGTTGGCAGAGATGATGAGTTTTCATGGCAGAGTTCCAGTGCTCAGGGGGAGAAGAAAGCTGCATGTCTTGCCATTCAGTTCATACATTTGCACTGTCCCCCTGTTTTCATACCAATATTTTACTTCTTCCCTTTTCTGTGTGGGGTACCCTGAGTCTGGAGCCACTGTGATTCAGTTTCTTCCTTGTTTGTGAGTGTTCTGCCGTCTGTTTTTCTGGTGTCTCCAGTTTCTAAGCTTTTCTGGGTACTGCATGGTAAAGAGGATTATTTGTCATTATCTCACTCTTTCATTATGCTGAGGCGTTTACCATTCTACTATCAGGTTTTTTCTTTATACATTGCGTCAGGTTATAGTTACAATATCTCCTAGGTATATCAAAGATGTATCTGTCTTTTTTTCTGTATAGATTGGTATATATATTTATCAATATATATAGTATGTGTGTATATATATATATATTTTTGTGTGTGTATATATATATATTTTTTTTTCAGTCAGAGTCTCACTCTGTTGCCCGGGCTGGAGTGCAGTGGCACACTCACGGCCACCACAGCCTCGACTTGCTAGGCTCAGGTGATCCTTCCATCTCAACCTTCCAAGCAGCTGGAACTACAGGCATGTGCCACCATGCCTGGCTTTTTTTTTTTTTTTTTTTTTTGGATTTATTGTAGAGCTGAGGTCTCGCCAAGTTGTCCAGGCTGGTGTCGAACCCCTGGATTCAGGCAGTCCTCTTGCCTTGACCTCCCAAAGTGCTGGAATTACAGGCTTGAGCCACTGCGCCTGGTCCATTTGAGTATCTTTTTAAAGAGAAGAACATTAATTTTAGCCTTGTTTTTTTTCCTATGTATGTTACATTAATCAAGTCATTTATTCTTTTTGAGCCATATAATCTGTTATACTTGTATAAGAGTGATGCCTTTTTCACAGGATGATTGTTAGAATTATGTGAACCAGACATGTTTTAGGCATTCATAAGGGATGCTAATTCTCAGCTCTTCTTTCAGATCTAACAAGTTGGAGGTATTTAGTTTCCTTTAGTTCAAGGATAGGTATAATCTGTCTAATTTTTCCATGGCTTCCTAGTTTCTGGGAATAGTTGGTGTGGATTAGTATAAACCATACTAACTTTTTGAAAGAAATTTTTATTTCACAGGTTTTAATGATAATAAATCTCATTAACTTTTTACTAGTATCAAGTGAATTAAACTTTTATATTATGGATAAACTACTTAAAGTAGGATATTGAAAAATAATACTATAACTTCAAGACATTTTTATTTTTAGAAGTACATTGAACTTTTTGTTGTATATTTTGTTTTTTCTTGAATTACATACAAACGTTTAATTTTTTTTTTGGAGTTGGAGTCTCACTGTCTAGCACAGGCTGGAGTGCAGTGGCATGCTCACGGCCACCCCAGCATCGACCTACTGGGCCTCAGCCTTCCAAGTAGCTGGAACTACAGGTGCACACTACCACACTGGCTAATATTTTGTTTATTGTAGAGATGAGGTCTTGCCAAGTTGCCTGGGCTGGTCTTGAACCCACGGGCTCAGGCAGTCCACTTACCTCGACTTCCCAAAGTGCTGGGATTATAGGCTGAGCCACTGAGCTTGGCCAACATTTAATTTTTTTATCACCAACATTTTTAATTAATAAGAAAAAAAGGCCGGGTGTGGTGGCTCCCACCTGTAATCGCAGCACTTTGGGATAGCTTGAGACCAGGAGCTTGAGACCAGCCTACCAGAAATTAAAAACAAAAAAAGAAAAAAGCGAAACTGGGCAAGGTGGCATGCATCTAAGCCCAGGAGATTGAGGCTGCAGTGAGCTATGACCAAACCTCTGCACTCCAGCCTGGGCGACAGAATGTGACTCCACTCATAACAGAACAGCATAATAACTTCTGGGTGTACTCATCACCCTACTTTAACAGTTTATATTTTATAATTCATATTTTATCTTCCCTTCTCTACTTATTTTTTTTTTGCTGTAGCTTTTTTTTTTTTGAGTTGAAGTCTCACTGTCACCTGGCTGGAGTGCAGTGGCAAGCTCACAGCCACCCCAGCCTCCACCTGCTGGGCTCAAGCGATCCTTCCACCTCAGCCTTCTAAGTAGCTGGAACTATAGGTGTGTGCTACCACACCTGGCTAATTTTTCGATTTACTGTAGAGATGAGGTCTTGCTCTGTTGTCCAGGTTGGTCTTGAATCCCTGGGCTCAGGCAGTCCTCTCACCTTTGCCTCCCAAAGTGCTGGGATTACAGGCATGAGCCACTGCGCCTGGCCTGAAATAACTTTTTATTTTTGAGTTGGCGTCTCACTCTTTGTCACCCAGGCTGGAGTGCAGTGGCACACTCACAGCCACCGCAGTCTCAAGCTGCTGGGCTTAGGTGATCCTTCTGCCACCACGCCTCGCTACTGAAGTAACATTTTTAAGGAAATAAAAAAAGCCAGAGGCCAGGCTCAGTGGCTCACACCTGTAATCCCAGCACTTTGGAAGGTAGAGTATTGCCTGAGCTCAGGGGTTTGAGACCAACCTGGGCAACCTGGCAAGCCTGGAAAAGAATCTCTGCAAAAGAATGAAAAAATTAGCCAGATGTGGGGATGTGTGCTTGTAGTTGCAGCTACTAGGAAGGCTAAAGTGGAAGGATCACCTGAGCCCAGCAGGTCAAGGCTGCGGTGGCTGTGAGCACGCCAGCCTGGGCAACAGAGTGAGACTCTGACTCAAAATAAATAAATAAACAAAAAGGAGATAAAAGAAAAAGTTTCACAAATCAATTTTTATTTTATTTTATTTTATTTTTGAGTTGGAGTCTTACTCTGTCACCCAGACTGGAGTGCAGTGGCCGCTTCCGGCCACTGCAGCCTCGACCTGCTGGGCTCTGGTGATCCTTCCGCCTCAGCCTTCCAAGTAGCTGGAACTACAGGCGCGCGTTACCACTCCTGGCTAATTTTTGATTTATTGTAGAGATGAGGTCTCGCCAAGTTGCCCAGGCGGGTCTCGAACCCGCAGGCTCAGGCAATCCACTCATCTCAGCCTCCCAAAGTGCGGGATTATAGGTTGAGCCACCGAGCCCGGCTCACAAACCAATTTTTAAAAAAGAAAAAGACAAATTCCTTAATTTGAGCAATAATAAATGAATGAAATGCAAAAATATGTTCAAGCTTAATAACCATTAATGCAAATAATGTAACTTTTCAACAATCAAAGTATGGAAGATTTCAAAATCTGAGAAAATTCAACATTGGAAAGAATGTATAACAATAAATGGTTTCACATAGAATGCATACTATGCAGACTGTTTGCCTTTCAGGAAAGCATTGTGTATCAAACTTCAAAGTTATATAACTTTAAGCACTTCCCACCCCAGGTTATTCTTCTAGGACTGTATCCTAAGAAAGTTACTAGACAAGTGAATAAATGCGCACCTATAAAGTTTTATTTATTTTTATTTTTATTTTTATTTTTTGAGTTGGAGTCTCACTCTGTCACCCAGGCTGGAGTGCAGTGGCCGCTCTTGGCCACTGCAGCCTCTACCTGCTGGGCTCTGGCGATCCTTCCGCCTCAGCCTTCCGAGTAGCTGAAACTACAGGCGTGCGCTACCACGCCCGGCTGATTTTTTAATTTATTTTAGAGATGAGGTCTCACCAAGTTGCCCAGGCGAGTCTCGAATCAGCGGACTCAGGCAATCCATAAAGTTTTATTTTAAGCATCATTTAAAATAATACAGAATCTAATGTCCCACAATATTGTATCATATTTAATATATTATGGTTTATACATACAATACAAACATGAATACTAGCAAAGCAATCAGAATTGATGATGGTTCTACATGTATTGGCATGGAACAATATTTCTAACATACTGCCAGATGAAAAAAGCAGGTTGCAAAGCACGTAAAGAATTGTATGTGCATTAAAAAAGTCACATGTATATGTAAGATGTGTACACATACAAAAAAGTTTATGTGTAAGAAGTTATAAGCCGGGCTCGGTGGCTCAGCCTGTAATCCCGCGCCTGGGGAGGCTGAGGTGAGTGGATTGCCTGAGCCCGCGGGTTCGAGACCCGCCTGGGCAACTTGGCGAGACCTCATCTCTACAATAAATCAAAAATCAGCTGGGCGTGGTAGCGCGCGCCTGTAGTTCCAGCTACTTGGAAGGCTGAGGCGGAAGGATC
>CAUYQG010245879.1:0-22014 GCA_963574415.1 Tarsius wallacei
GGGCTCAGGCAATCCACTCACCTCAGCCTCCCAAGGCGCGGGATTACAGGCTGAGCCACCGAGCCCGGCAAGTATACAGTTTTAAAGGTCATGATCGATCATGCTACAAACACTTCAAAATTTTATATTTAATAAATGTGGTGTGTATTATAAATTGAAATTTTTCTCCCATTCTATTCTACTCTATCATTAATCAGTTGACTAATATGCTTGTGATATTTAAGAGTAAAAGCAGGTGGGTGCTCATAACTTACAGGTTTATTACTCAACAACATTAGAAAGAACAAACACTAGCCATCCCAGATATCTATTTTTGTGATTACAAGATTCAACTCTACATAGTGTAATTCCTCACATATATCTCACTAAATTTTCTAAGAATTTTTGAGATAAGTAGAAATTGATATCTTTATTTTGCAATAAGGAAAGTGATAGTCAAATAATCTAAATTATTCACTCTCATTCTATCTTCTAGTTCCAATTACAGTTCTTTCTACCGCAACATTCTGCACATCAGCACAAGATATTAAGTCAGTAGTCTTCCAATTGTGTATACAAAAATGCAACTCTGACTTAGGAGAAAACATATTGACTTACAAAATTGCAATGTCCAGGAGCACTTCTGGCATGATCAGACCTTGGGGTTCAAACAATTCCATTGAGGATGCTGTCTTTCCTTATCCCCCCATTTTTGGATATTATTAATCTTTGGCATTATATCTGAATAGATTTGTTGGGAAAGTTGACATCTGACATGTTTTAGAGGCTTGTGGTACTATAGGAAAAGAGATCCTCTGGCACTGAGAATCTAATTCTTGCATCCTTGAGGACTTTCAGCCATATTTGGATCATATGTCCTTCTCTGAACTACACACCATGGTGAGAAACCAGGATCCCTGTTTTACACACATGAATCATGTCCTCACTTCTGAGAGTGTGGGAAGAGATGGCCTGCAATGTCACCTCACCTAAGTAGAAGTTATTTCAAGGGAAATCACATACGTAGATTTCCCCTGGGGAAAAAAAGGAACATAGTATCCACTACAACCACCACACACAGATATCAGTCATCTACCATAATTTATCTAAATCCCAACATTTTACTGTGGTTCCTCCTCTCTTCCTGACACACAACATTTTTTACTTCTAAAACACATGCTAACCTCAATATTTAAGTATCTTCTAGCCATTTCCTGAAGTAATAATAGCTAACATTTCTTGAGCATTCACTATGTGCCAATCACCATACTAATACTTTCTTCATATTTATTTCCTCTTTCAATATGAAAACAATCAATATGATTCATACCGTTTTTATCCCCACTTTACAGTTTGAAAACTTATGTTTCAGAGACTCAAACTCTGGCAGTCTGACTCTAGAATCCACACTCCTGAGGTAATGCGACACACACCTATCAGGCCATCCAGAATGTCTTAAATATGATAGGTGACTAGGCCTATGTGTGTGCATGTGTGTGTGTCTTAGTCAAGATAGTAAATAAAAAGTATCAAGCCATCAGGTGTTCAGTTGTAGCTCTCTGCTTGGCTTGATTAAGTCTGAACCAAGACAGCATCAGTGAAAACACCTTTTTTTTTTTTGAGTTGGCGTCTCACTCCGTCGCCCAGACCGGAGTGCAGTGGCCGCTTCCGGCCACCGCAGCCTCGACCTGCTGGGCTCCGGCGATCCTTCCGCCTCAGCCTTCCAAGTAACTGGAACTACAGGCGCGCACTACCACACCCGGCTAATTTTTTTGATTTATTGTAGAGATGAGGTTTCGCCTGCCCAGGTGGGTCTCGAACCCGCGGGCTCAGGCAATCCACTCACCTCAGTCTCCCATGGCACGGGATTACAGGCTGAGCCACCGAGCCCAGCTGATAAAGCTTCTTTCTTAAAGGTAATTTAATAATATTATATTATAGTATAAAAGGTTAGTGGATCTAGTGTAAATTTTGTGGCATAATAATCTATTATAGAAATCAGTCAGCAGATTTTTCTCTCTTGTCAAGATGACTATAAATGTAAGAAAATTATTCACTGTGAAAATCTATCATCTATCTATCTATCTATCTATCTATCTCCAAAACTTATGTTTCCTTATAATTTTTATGTAATTGGTAACTATCAAAAATTGTTTGAAAAACATTTTATTTTTGTTAATCATTGTCTGTTAACCAAAATGTCCTATCTATTCCAATCATAATTATATAAGCTGATATAGCTCCCTCCCAGAGATGTGAAAGCCTATAGTACTTGACTATACCATACAACCGTATGATACAAAATAAGATAAAATTATAAAACACCTTGATGCTTTTATTGATACTGTTTTGTTGTCATAAGATAATGCCTATAGTGCATTTCATTGTATGATTGCTGAAATATGGTACATTTCAGTGTATTCGATGTCCACGGTATACTTCAGTGTATGTTGCTGACTTTTTGTTATCTTTAAACAGTGAAGAATAGCCTCATGACAACTTTGATTGTAACATTTCAAATATTATTGTTTATTTTTTAAAGTATCTTTTTCTAATACATTTTTTTGTGAGGTAAAATTACACACACACAGAGAAAGACTTCAAAGTTTACTTTGGATATCTCACATGTTAATTGTGTGTGAGATCTATTCCAAAGTTACAACCGATAAGTCTGTATACCTACTTTCCATAAGGATATTTTGAACAACACTACATGTGTGTATATAATAAATTAGACAATCTAGCTAAATTAAACACATTTAAGTAAAACACTTTGACTTTTTAATATTATTTGTAGCCATTCTTTTCAAAAAAGTGTGGTGCAGCTTACAAAGAGTATATATTATAGAAAACTTTAAGACAAGATGGATTAGAAGCCATGGAAGAGAAGAGCAGGTCAAAAAGGTGAAGTCAGGTGAAACACAATGTGAATGTTGCCATCCCTTTAAATAAAAGAGATAAGTTATGTTGGATCAATACTCTGCTTTCCTTATAACTGACATACCATCCTCACAAATAAATCAGGGTTTACCATTTCATATTACTATAAGGTGAGGCATCTAACCCTTAGTCTCCCATATTGCCATATCTCTTTTATGTGGTAATCAAACCAAAAGTTACCAACCACACTAATAAAAAAAACAAGAACAAAACAAAACAAAACCAAAAAAATAGCACGTATTTGTGATGCATAGTACTTGGTTGATATACATTATTGCTTTCCTGTCATGGGCTAACAGGATACATTAATTCACCTTTGAGGCTTAATTATGTGCAAGGAAAATGAAAAATATGATAATAACATTTTACGGGCTGTGATTGAAACATTGCTTATTTATTTAACAAACTAGCTACTTTGAGTAGATAAGAGGATCAATAAATGAGCATTCAAGTGTTTTCTTAACTGTTAACACATTACTATACCAAAAATTCAGATATGTAAAAGATGAAAAGGAACAAACATTACACTCCAAATCAATTGCTATTTACTATGACTCAAAGTGTGCATAAATTGTCTACCCTATTCTATAACAAGTAATACTCATTAATTAAAATATGTAGAGAGAACCTATTAGTTATCACTTAGAGGAAGTAGAAAGAAAAGACTCAAAAGTGGCTATGTACATTAATGAAATTAAATCTTCCCACAGTGTCATGAATCAACCAATGGTACACCTCTATCCTACTTACAATATTTTAGGCTTTGATGTTTCCATAGGTTTTTATATGCTGAGCTTCTGATTTTATATTGCAGTAATTATTTAGTGGAATACTCATCCAAAGAAGAAGATTATATAACTTAATAATTTAAAAATCTTTGGTTATACTAGAAAGCAATATTATACTATCATATTTATTCATGTGCTAAAATATCTCACTTTTTTTCTAAAATTTGTTGGTAATGGATTTGTATTTGTTTTTTCTTGATAAGATATAAACATTATTTGTTGCTTGCAATCTTAAATTCCAAATTCCACACAGAAAGCACGATTATTTTGATAATTAGTCATATACCTTCTTTTCCATATTTTTTTCTTTTGTGTTCAGCACACTTTTAAAAATTAACTTATTGGTATGTTCATTTAGTAGACAATTATTCTATTTCTGTTGTCTCTTATCCATTCACCATTTGTACCCTTCTTGATACAACACTAGGCAGTTCTAAGACAATCATTTTAGCAGCTATAAGTTGATTTGATTCGTCCAAAAAAGTATATTGAATTGCTCACCCTCAATATTTGTGAATGTGACCTTATTTGGAAATAGGTTCTTTGCATATGTAATCAGTTAGAAAGGAGTCATCAGGGTAGTTCCTAATCCAATATGTCTGGTGCTCTTGCAGGAAGAGGAGACACAGAGAATAACACACAGGTGGTAGATTATATAAAGACATATAGAGAGAATGTCATGTGATAATGGAGAGAGAGAACAGTGATGCTTCCATAAGACAAGGAACCTCAACTATGTCCAGCCAAACCAGAAGCTAAGAGAACGGCATGGCACAGATTCCCATCCTATAGCCTTCAGACAGAGCCTAACCCTGCTGACAACTTGAGTTCAGACTTCCAACTTCCAGAATCTACAGAGAATACAAGTCTTTCAATCCACCCAGTCTGTGGTTCATGGTTAGGACAGCCTTAAGAAACTAATAAAACTGGCATTGGTCTCCTCCACAACATCTCTGACCGTAACACAGAGGCCTTTGAAAAATAATGACAAGTGAAAGTGATGATAATTTCACCACAACTTTAGTAGGGCAATCTGGATGCCCAGAGATCATTCTATCTCTATTCAGAGGCATATCTCTCCTTTATTTCTCTACTTTAGCAAATTTCTCTAAATATCATTATTATGTCACTATCAGCATCCAGATTCTTACCTTTACAAGTAGTTCAGCATTGACATAGGTGTGCTAAGTTGAGAAGGTTATTTGAAGTCTTCAGAGTTATTGAATCAAATAGTTTGCAGAATTGGATCTGATGACAGGGCAGAGGACACACACACACACACACACACACACACACACACACACACACACCACAAAATACAGGTGAGTAAAGGTCAAAGTGCTAAGGGGAATCAGAACAACCAGTTAAGGCTGCAAAAGCCAGTAGGGTCAAAGGAGTCATTCTGACGTTAAAAACTGTCCTTATGGTAAAATAAATAAAATAAAGTCAGATCAGGATCATGGAGTATCTGGAAAAATTGCTATGGATCTTCTCTTATGAAAAATCAAGCCGGAGCTCAGTGGCTCAGCCTGTAATCCCACGCCTTGGGAGGCTGAGGTGAGTGGATTGCCTGAGCCAGGGGGTTCGAGACCCGGCTGGGCAACTTGGTGAGACCTCATCTCTACAATAAATCAAAAAATTAACCGGGTGTGTTAGCGTGCACCTGTAGTTCCAGCTATTTGGAAAGCTGAGGCGGAAGGATCGCCAGAGCCCAGCGGTCGAGGCTGCGGTGGCCGGGAGCGGCCACTGCACTCCAGTCTGGGCGACAGCATGAGACTCAACTCAAAAAAACCCAAACAAACAAACAAAAAAGAAACAAAAAAATCAAATGGCTTGATGTTTTGATATTTAATATTTAATCATATCCTCTTTCTAGAAACTAAACTTATCTTTTCCTTTCTGGTCTTTCCCTTTGACATAGAGTAAACCTGTATAAAATTCTCCCATCTTTTAAAAACTATTTTATCATAAGAAATAAATGTAAAACAAAACAAACCCCATGTCTGCTGCCCTCCATGCATTTACTGGAGTATGCCTTTCTACACAGTCAAGTGAGTTCCTTTTATTCCTCAGTCTTTGGAAATATTTGTTCTGCTTCCACTGCTCTGCTGAACTGATTATCTCCTGAAGCTACCATAGTCTTTCTGTTGCCAATTTCACAGCAGTTTTTGGTTCTTATCTTTCTTAAACCATATATAATCTTTCTACACTTGGATCCCCCTCACCACTCTTAGGTCCATCCGTCATTCACTTTAACTATCTCCTTTTCTTTTTTATTTTTTTACTTTCTTCTTTTCTGACTGTCAATCTCTCAGAGAGTTATTAACTTTGTTATGGAATCAGCTATTATCTTTTAGCTAATATCTCCCCAATGAATATTTCTAGTCCAGATTTTACTCTCAATTAAAAAATCTTTGATTTATGATTTCCCAAGCAACTTTAAACTTGAAATTCTCTACCCTAAATATGTCTTTACTCAGGAATATATTTCCTTTTGTTACCTATTCTATTCACAGCACAACTATTTCTGGACGTCATTCTTTCTTCTTCATCCTTATCATCAATTTCATAGTTAGAACCATTTATCCTTGTCCATTTCAATATCTTTTTAATTAGACAATTCACATCCAGTTTTGTCCCTTTAATTCAGCCTACGTTCTGCTCCAACACTGGAATCTCAACATTTCACCACCTTGCTGGATCCCTTAGAACACAGATTCAAATTTTGTTTCATACTCTGCAGCACTGGGCTGAACCTAGTCCACAGTTCCAACTTCTGTCTCATAACTCTTGCTTCTGCTTTTGAGTATTTAGCTATCCTGAACCATTATATAAAACTACTCTCTAGTTTCTGCATAAGGTGAACTTCCTCATGCTGCTGTGGCTTTGAACATAATACCTCCCACTTGGACTGGTTTCCCAATGAATAATTATTAGATTATCTCAGGATACTGCTCACATGTCACTCTCTTAGAAATTAGTAGTCTCTGTAGGTTTGATGATGTATCCTAACATGGGAACCTGTATTACCACAGTTATTTCCTTGAGCTATGCGAAGGAGGGCCTATGCCTTATTCATTTTTGTTACTTCCACACTGAATTCAAGTCCAAGTCTACTGCAGATGCTTCACTAATTGTTGAATACACATTGCTGACTCTGAACTTCCCTCCTCTAATCATCACCCATATGTGCAGCTGCAGAGGTGTATAAGCACTAGTGGCATAGTTTTTATTTTACTGCACAGTAAGCATAATTTCTTTGATATTGGGTGTTTGTGTGTTGAGCAGTGATTCTCAAGCATTATTGTGTGGACAAATATGGAGAACCTATTAGAGCAGTTAACTTGGGCCCATCCCCAGAGATTCAAATTCAGTTGGTCAAGATGAGGTTCAAGGAATTCTGACAGGCTAACAGTTGCTTCTGTTCTAATGGTGACTAAATAATCTTTGAGAATCACTAGTATAGAGTACACTTGATGGAGATGGAAGATATAATTTCACCCTGCCTTTGGGCAACAGGAAGGATATCAGAAGTGCTTTTTTGCAATCATGATATGGTATTTCTCCCATCTTTATCAATTCCAGATGATATTTGTTTATTCCAATAGTCTAATGGGCATGGTAGCGATATTAGTAACAGGGGTAGGTGATGAGGATAGGAAAAGAAAAATATCAATCTACATGTTTCTTTATGCAGAATTTCCTTTTTCTATTCCTTTTCAGTGCATTGCAAATTTGCTTCTGGTTTCCCTATGTATTGTCAGATTTTTATTCAGCCAATTGTCTAATTTGTATCTGATCTACAGTAACTTTCTTGATTGTCTACTACTGCTACAACACATTTAAATTGAAACAATTCCTAAAATATATGTTAATATGTATTATTCTCTATAATCTTATTTGATGCCACTAGAAACTAAAATACTTTCAAAATTACATATTTTTGTGTTTATTTCATTAATAAGAACACTGACATTCACAGAGACAAAGATGTTGGTGAGTAAGTGCCAAAATTGGTGCTGATTTTTGGGCTATCGCCTAGTGAAGTGGACTTTTATAAATAGCTCATCAGACGTGATGGATATCTATGAACATTTACAAAGATCAAAGTGTCCACAAGCCACACCTGGCAATACTATGCTCAGTGACAATATTTGTAGTTGTAAAGAATAGAGCTTTATAGCTAAACTTTTCTAACTCAACTATTAGCTCTGTGACTTATAATTGTAAGTCACTGGGAAAGTTAGTTAACATTTCATAATTATCAAATAATTATAATCTCCTAAATATCATTTATAAAATGAAAACAAGGACTGTTTTAAATATTAAATGCGTTACTTTACCTTAAATACTAAATGAGTTACTGTACATTTAATACCATTTTAGATCCTGATATATAGCTTTAGTATAGAACAAAGATTAGCCAAAAATGGGTAAATATAAATAGAAATGAGCTAAATTAGTTGGGACCATAATTTGATACCACTGAATAGATAAAATGTAGAAAAAATATGGCATGACACAGGTACCATAGCAAAAGAACCAAAGGAAGTATAAATAGCATTATAAATAACTTACTTACAAGCATAAACAAACTAAAAGTAACATCATAACTTTTTAAATGTCTAATTAGACATGAAAAATTAGTTAATTTCTGGAAAAGTAAAAGTTAGATAAAAAATATGAAGAATCTTTCTTTTGAAATGTGTCTTCTTAATTATAATTATTTTAAAGGTATAAAAGTTCCAAAAATTTGTGTTTTTCTGGAAATGCAATCCATACTGTTTAATTTTTAAGTGTAAGCCGGTCGGTGACTCAGCCTGTAATCCCGCGCCTTTGGGAGGCTGAGGTGAATGGATTGCCTGAGCCTGCAGGTTCGAGACCCGCCTGGGCAGGCGAGACCTCATCTCTACAATAAACCAAAAAATTAGCCCGGCGTGGTAGCGCACGCCTGTAGTTCCAGCTACTTGGAAGGCTGAGGCAGAAGGATCGCCGGAGCCCAGCAGGTCGAGGTGATCCTTCAGTCTGGGCGACAGAGTGAGACTCCAACTCAAAAAACAAACAAACAAACAAACAAAAAAACAGGAATCCTGTGTACATACTTATGACCATACATATTATTCATTTAAGAGTCATCATGTGCATTATGATTAATTTTTCCTTTTGAGCCATCTTTGTTTTTCCATGAGTTCCCATAACTGCTTTGACTTTTTACTTGCCAGAATGTTCCAAACATACACATTGCCAATTCTTTCCAGATGCTTCATCATGCTGCCTGACTTACCATCTACTCTACTCAATGTACTTTTTTCGCCCAAGCCCTCTGACTGCCACTCCAAGCCCCAGCTGGCTGCCCTCCGGGCCTCCTCATGCCTTCCAGAGGCTTCTCCCCATTGTGCTCATTCTCCTGCGTTGGAACCACCATTTCCTGATGCCAAGGCCTCCTTTTTGTTTTACTCCTTCGTTTTGCTGGAGCACGTCCTCTAACATCTTCCTAAGAATGGATGCACTGGCGGTAAATGTTGAATCCTGAATGTCTGAAAATGTCTTTCATTTTAACCTCACACTTGTTTGACGTTAGCCAGGTAGAGGTTTATTTGTTGCAAATCACTTTTCTTCAGAATAGAAAGGCAATTTTCCATTGGTTTCTAGCATCCTGTATAGATCTTGAGAAAAAGTACCAGTACCAATCTTATTTTTGTTTCATTGTATTCAAGGTTTCTTTCCTCTTTAGACACTTTGGGACCTCTCCTCATCTCTGGTCTTCTGGGGCCTGAAATATGGGGATGGGCGTGGGCGGCTTGGGGGTAGGAGGATGCTCTGACCTTTGGGAATGCTGACTGCCAGCCAACACGCTGCTCTAAGCCCTGTGTCCCATCCCTGCCGTTTGCTCTGCGGGTGCCCTTGGTGTCCTGAGAGTCTCCTCTCTGCCATCTTCAGAGAATAAATCTCCCACAGGAGGCTCAAGGGTGAGCCCTTGGCTGCTCATTCTCAGCTGTCTCCTGCCTTCCTCCCCACCTGATCCCCTCCTGTCCTGGACCTTGCTGGGACTCTGGGAGCATGCATCTACCTCTCACTGGTATTCCTCTCGGCATGTGTGGTTCCTCTGTCTTTCCAGATGCATTACCTTTCCTGCAGACAAACCCTGCCTGCCATAGAGGTTGCACTCTCTCACCTGTCGATGTCCTTGCTATTCTCTTTGGCCTTTTGGGAGTATACTACGTACACACACACACACACACACACACACACACACACACATTTCTCCCCCTCTATTTCAGTAAGTGCTTGGGAGGGAAGAGAGGCCAATGCCCATAATTTTTTTCTGAAAAAGTAGTTTACTGCTTTTGTATATGTGTCTTTTATCAGACTTTTCCCAGGAGGTCTCCCCTTTTTAACAAAAACAACAAAAAATTAATCAAGTTGTTTTCTTGAACTTGGAAGTCATCTGCCACCTTTGCCCCCAAGAATGCAGCATAGCGGCATCTTGCTTTTGGAGGTCGGCAGTGTGTATTTTTTCTTTTCTCTGCATTATTTCTCTTACAGATGAGGAAAACGGGGCTTGGCGAGAATGACCTGCTGGCTTCCCTTACATCATGTGGTCAGAAGTGCCAATGCTTCACCTGATGGGAAACCAGACGTGGGGACCATGGGCTGGGCCAGGAGCTTTACTTGTGTTCTTGCAGTACTGCTGGTGGCAACATCACCTATGTGATACACAAGGACACTGAGGTTCAGAACTGCCAAGTGCCACACCCACACACCCTTGCAGGGCTAGTTCTATGGAAGGCTCACTACAGTCATTCTGCCGCTTCCCTTGCAGACAATTTCAAACCTTGTCACATATTCAAAGATGGCTTTCCCTGGACCCCATGGGCATCCAACAAGCTAACCGTAAAACATGCCATAAAAAAACACGAAGCAATGAACACATGAGAGAGGGTTTTTCCCAGTTGGAGACTATCATCCTACCTGACCAGCGAGGACCCAGAGGCCCAGAGAGGCTGGATGCCCGGTGCAAGGTCACCCGGCTCCCATCAGCCCAAGAGCTCTGAATTCTCAGCACCTGAAACAACACCCTCCATTTTCTAAACTGTCATCTCAAAAGCCAAGCCAATCTGCAAGCCTATTTGGACAAAGGTCTCAGTTTTACATGCTGCCCGTGTCGTTTGCTTAGTGTATACCAGGACAGGATGGGGAGGGCGGGCTCTGAGCTCCATATTCCCATCCTGAGGGTGGGGGTCCTTGGGGCAGGGGATCTTTAAGCAAAAATAACTGGGCCAGATGGGTGTCCACGGTGCCATGTGGTGATGGAGGCTTTCCAAGCCCTATGGACAAACCTGGGAAAAACGGGTCACACGGGCCCCATGCAGGCTTCAGAATAAAAGCCTCCCAAGAGAGCTGGGCTGGGGGTGGCTGGCAGAGCTACAGGGCAAGGGCCAGGGAAGTTGGGGAGACACAGGAAGGATACAGCACCCAGGGAGACAGAGAGCCTTCCAGGGAGGACTGGGCGGTACCAATCATTAAAACATGGAGATGCTTCCATAGCAGTCGGTTGCATGCACTGCCCCCCAGCACTGGTGCCATCTCCCTCCCCCGCAGAACCTCCCCACAATCCAGCAACTAAAGGGTTAATGCCTGGCACATCCAGAGGCCTGCAGAACAAGCAATGTGAATATTAGCTCTGGAAAAAATAAGGGCATGGCCTGACGCCGATGCCACAGTGGCTTCTAGAGCATTCACTCTATGCTTTGGCCCATGAAGGTGCACACCGACCGAGGTGTGCAGAGCCCCGGATAGTGTCAGGCCCTGGAGAGTCAGCAGGAGGCAGGTACAGATCATGGCCAGGTACGCTCAGAGGTCCAGGAGTTGGGTTGTTTGGCTGAAAAGGAAGCAGGAGGGGAGAGACAGGAGAGGAGAGGTGGAGAGGCCAGCGAGAGATGGACCAAGGAAGGCCTCTGAACTTTATCTGGCAGGCAGGGGCGGAGCCTGGGGGGATTTGTGTTTTACCAGAGCTTCATGGGCATTACTCAGTGGAAGCAGGGTTGCTGCTGGGCAAGACTGGACACTGGTGTTGGGTTGAGGGTGTATTCATGGGCAGGGCTGACCGGGCACGAGGAGGAGATGGTGGACATGGACAGAAAGAAGGCTAGATCGCAGATCTCTGGCTGGTTCACACAACCACACCATGAACCCAGCAACGTCCCAGTTATCCCCATCTGAGAGACTGGAAGGTGAAGGCTTGCAGAACAATACTGTGTGCTCAGCACTGCTACTCCAAGGGCTTTACGGATAAAGTTCCCAGTGAGGTACATATCCCTTTGGTTCCCATGTTACAGATGCAGAAACCCAGGCAAAGAGTGGGTAAATGACCACCCAAGGTCACATGACCATCCCAAGGTCACACCACTTGCAGGCTGTGGAGTCAGATGAACACAGTCAATGTGACAAGAGGAGAAAACTCAGAGAGAGACCTATGTTGGCTTTGAAGAAATGTGGATTTATTCTGTGTCTCAGGGGAAATCTCAGGAACAGGGATACAAGCGACTAGAAGGAAAAGGCAATCTCAATAAAGCATGTCCCAACAATCTGGGCTGCCTTGTGAAGTAATAAGCTTCTGGTCAGTGGGAGTATTCAAGAGTGAGCTGGAACTGTGAGGAGGAGAAGGAGGGAGGCCCTGCATCCAGATGGAGTGAATTGAAGTCCCAGCGTTCAATAGCGTCTGAGTGACTGCTCAGTTTTGTCATCTGTAAAATGGGGCTAAGGATAGTGCCTATCTCATAGGGTGGTTATGTGAGTTAATAAATTGACTCACCACTACCAGCATCCTCATCCCTAAAAGAATCAGAAAGTCAAGCAGACACCCCCGGGGTCAGTGGTAAATAGCACTGGTCTCCGAGCTGGTCAGGGAGGGACCCAGGGAAGCAAACTTCCTCTGGCTTCTCTTGAAGGACAGGCTGCGAGCAGGATCCAAGCACTGGGTGTAAAATCCTTTCTGATCCTCATTATTCTTAGTCTCATTTTATGGGTGACAGAACTGAGCCACAGAAAGGCTACATCCCTTTCCTGAAGTCACTCAACTGGTAAGTGGTGGCTGGCGAGCTGAGCAAGACTTGCTTAAATTTGTGTCCTTTTTGTGTTAGTTTGCTTCTCAGTTGCTTTTCTTTAGAGTTAGTGAAGTATTTTGGCCGTTTCAGTCTGATTCTAGGATATTGAAGAATAAATCCGGGAAGGAGGTTATAGTCCTTGTTGAGCCAGAACATACAAGAGATAGCAGTGATCTCTCAGCCCTCGAGGCCAGAGTGAAGTACTGGGAGAGGTCAAATTTAGACTCCAGGGAAGGTTCTGCCCAGTGCCCACTGGGATGTTGAACTTCATACTTCATGCCCCTCGGGGTAGTAAAGGTAGGAAGCAAAACCCAAGAGAGTGGAGACAGATGGGTAATTTGTAAAAATCCTTTTTATTTCTTCATGGACAAGTCTCATATCTGATGTGAAGTGGTGTTAGCCCAATTAATTCTCTCTCTCTCTCTCTCTCTCTCTCTCTCTCTCTCTCTCTTTCTCTCTGTCTCTCTCTCTCTGTCTGTCTGTCTTTCTCTTTCCCCCAAAGGCTGAGGTCTGATGGATAGTTACTGTCCAAAATCAAACTGACCTTATGCATTAGTCAGGATCCAATAAAAAACCAGAAAGCACACACACCAGTCACCTTAACAGAGAGAATTGGCTAGACAGGTCTTGGAGGACTGAAAAGGCTACAGGGGACTACAGAGGACAACTGGGATAACTAGAGGGAATAACTTCAGGAAGGAGCATCGCCCCCAGGGCTGTGGGAACACAGGGGAGAGGCGAACAGAGCCCAGAAGTTCAGAGGAGGGGCCCCACAGAGCTGAGACTGGGAAGGCTGAGCAGAGGGCATGGCCCAGCTGGCCCTGAGATCTTGAGGGAGTGTGATGGGGTTGGCTTGGGGTTGACGGAAGAATGAGGTTGGGGTATGCTCAGGGGATCCATAGCAGAAGGGAAACCACAGGATTCTTCTTACCCTCCCGCCTGGCAGTCTCTCTCTCTCTAGTGCCCACTAGTGGGCGGGTGAAAATGACTTTGCAAAGTCCCAGCCCCAGAACCTGGAGCTGAAAACAGAAGGATGAATTGGGGGCTTAAAATGAAGAGGTGGAAGGCAACCTTCACCTCTGAGGACTCTCAAAGAAATGGGTCACAGTCCTTGCAGCAACTCCCAAAGCATAATTTTAAGAGATACAGACTTTTGGAAATAAGTTCTGATTTATCTAACATTTATTGAGCATCTACTAATTTTGCTGGGAACTGTTAGAAGGGTTGAAACCAGAAAAAAAAGTCAGAGCTGAATATTCAAAGCTGGCTCTACTATTGGTTTCTTGGAGATCTCAGATGAGTCACAGCATTGATCTCTATTTCCTTGGTGATAAAATTCAGATGGGGGGCAGGTAGTCTACTGCATGTGTCATGGCAAAATTAGAAGAATTGAATGAGCTGATGGATGTGAGTGCCTGGCACATAGTGGCTTCCATTTGGCCTTTTCCTTTTTCCATTTCTTTTCATTCTTCTCTTTATCTTGGTCCCTCCTCTGCTCCTGGTCTTTTTCCTCCTCCTCCTCCATCATCACCATCATCATCACCACCATCATCACCATCACCACCATCATCACCATCATCACCATCATCATCATCACCATCACCATCTTGATCATCATTTATTTGGTGCTTCCTACTTAGATGCTGTGGTAAATGCTTTGCATGCGTTATTTTATTTATTCCTCACTACAGTCCTATCAAGTGAGTAATATTATCACCCATAACTTAGAGATAAAGAGCCAGAGGCTTAGAGAAGTAAAATGACTTACCCAAGATCACAATATAAAATGGAAGTTATTGCTCTCATTTAAAAAACAAAAGCAGGCCGGCTCGGTAGCTCAGCCTGTAATCCCAGCACTTTGGGAGGTCAAGGCAAGCGGATTGCCTGAGCCCGCGGGTTTGAGACCAGCCCAGGCAACTTGGAGAGACCTTGTCTCTACAAGAAATCAAAAATTACCTGGTTGCAGTAGCACGCACCTGTGGTTCTGGCTACTTGGAAGGCTGAGGCAGAAGGATCGCTGGAGCCCAGTAGGTCCACGCTGGGGTGGCAATGAGCGTGCCACTGCACTCCAGCCTGGGAGACAGAGTGAGACTCCAACTCAAAACAAAAACAAAAACAAAACGAAATTATTGAGGTTCGCAGAGGCAAAATGGCTTGCTCAGAGTCGTCACAGAAACTAGCAAGTGACAAAGTCACACTCGGATGCCCTCTTCAGATTGTTCTTGTGCAATCAACTTGCCAAAAGCAGTTGTAGGCCTTTCCATTTTGATTCATATTACATATTACAGAATTGTTTTTCTTAAGTCAAAAAGAAAATGAATTAATTCACCCTGACACTTAGATTATTGCCAGAAAAATTTTTAATGTTTAAACATAAATAATGTTTAAAAATAAATCATGTACATGGCAAAAAAAAAAAAAAGCCCCTCCACAGTATAGTCCATTGTATGGTCAATCCATAAGTGTCTCTTATTGATAAAAATTTAAATTGTTTATAGTTTATTTTTGCTACTAGCAAAATACAGGCATACCTTGGAGATGTTGTGGATTTGGTTCCAGACCACCACAATAAAGTGAATATCACAATACAGCAAGTTACATGAAATTTTTTTCCCAGTACATATAAAAGTTATGTTTACACTATACTGTATAGTCTAATAGGTGTGTGACAGCATTATGCCTAAAAAAAAAAATACATGCCTTAATTGTAAAATACTTTACTGCCAAAAAAATGTTAACAACCACCTGGACCTTCAGTGAGTCGTCATCTTTTTGTAGGTAGTGAATCTTGCCTCATTTTTTATGGCTGCTGATTGAGTAGCGTGGTGGTTGCTGAAGGTTGGGGTGTCTGTGGAAATCATCTTAAAGTAAGATGACAATGAATTTTGCTGCACCAATGGGCTCTTTTTAATGAAAGATTTATCTGTAGCATGTGATGCTAATAGCATTTTACTCACAGAACTTTTTCCAAAGTTGGAGTCCATTCTCTCAAACCCTACCTAAGTTTATATAATATTCAAATATTTTGTTGTCATTTCAATGATGTTTACAACACCTCCATCAGGAGTAGAAAGCACTTTCTTTGCTCATCTTCAGAAAGCAACTCCTTCTCCATTCAAGTTTTATCATGAAATTTCCACAATTCAGTCACATCTTCAGGCTCTGCTTTTAATTCTAGTTCTTGCTGTTTCCACCACATCTTCAGTTACTTCCTTCACTGAAGTCTTGAAGTCCTCAAAGTCATCCATGAGGGTTGGAATCAATTTCTCCCAAACTCCTGTTAATGTTGACATGTTGAACTCCTCCATGAATCATGAATGGTCTTATTGGCATCTACCATGGTGAGTCCTTTCCGAAGGTTTTCGACGTACTTTCCCCAGATTCATCAGAGGAATCACCGTCACGGGCAGTTAAAGCCTTACAAAATGTGTTTCTTAAAATAATAAAACTTGGCCGGGCTCGGTGGCTCAGCCTGTAATCCTAGCACTTTGGGAGGCTGAGGTGAGTAGAGTGCCTGAGCCCGCGGGTTCAAGACCCACCAGGGCAACTTGGCAAGACCTCGTCTCTACAATAAATCAAAAATTAGCTGGGCATGGTAGCGCACACCTGTAGTTCCAGCTATTTGGAAGGCTAAGGCGGAAGGATTGCCAGAGCCCAGCAGATTGAGGCTGCAGTGGCCGGGAGTATGCCACTGTACTCCAGTCTGGGACAGAGTGAGACTCCAACTCAAAATAAAAATAATAATAATAATAATAATAATAATACAACTTGAAAGACAAAATTACTCATCGATCCGTGGGCTGCAGAATGGCTGCTGTGTTAATCTCTTCGTACATCTCCATCAGAACTCTTGGGTGACTAGGCGCATTGTCAATGATCAGTAATACTTCAAAAGGAATCTTTCTTTTTCTAAGCAATAATTCTCAGCAGGGGACTTTAAATATTCAGTAAACCATGCTGTAAACAGATGTGCTGTCACCCAGACTTTGTTGCTTCGTTTATAAAGCAGAGTAGATTTAGCATAATTCTTAAGGGCTTTAACATCTTCAGAATGGTCAACAAACATTGGCTTCAATCTAAAGTCACCAACTACATTAATCCCTAATAAAGGAGCCAGTCTGTCTTTTGAAGTATTGAAACCAGGCCTTGATTTCTCCTCTCTAGCTATGAAAGTCCTAGATGGCGCCTTCTTCCACATCCACATGGAAAATCTGATGTTCAGTGCAGCCACCTCCACCAGTGATCTTAGACAGATCTCCTGGATAACTTGCTGCAGCTTCTCCACCAGCATTTGCTGCCTCACCTTGCACTTTTATGTTCTGGAGACGGCTGCTTTCCTTAAACCTCATGAACCAACCTCTGCTTGCTTCCAACCTTTCTTCTGCAGCCTTCTCACCTTGCTCAGCCTTCAGAGAATTAAAGAGAGTTGGGACCTTGCTCTGGATTAGGCTTTGGCTGAAGGGAGTGTTGTGGCTGGTTTGATCTTCTCTCCAGACCACTCGGACTTTCTCCCTGTCGGTAATAAGGCTGGTTCACTTTCTTATCATTTGTGTGTTCACTGAAGTAGCACTTTGAATTTCCTTTAAGAACTTTTTCTTTGCAATTCATAACTTGGCTATTTGACACAAGAGACCTGGTTTTCAGCCTGTCTTGGCTTTTGACATGCCTTCCTCACTAAGCCTAATCATTTCTGGTTGTTGACTTATAGTGAGAGATGTATAATGCTCCCTTTCACTTGAGCACTTAGAGGCCATCGTGGGAGTTATTAATTGGCCTGATTTCAACATTGTTGTGTCTCAAGGTATAAGGAGACCCAGGGAGAGGGAGAGAGATGGGGGGGTGGCTGTTTGATGAAGCAGTCAGAACACACACAACTTTTATGATTAAATTCTCTGTCTTATATGGTCACAGCTCATGGCATTTCAAAACAATTACAACAGTAACATCAAAGATCACTGATCACAGACTACCATATCAGATACAATAGCAATGGAAAAGGTTTGGAATATTTTGAGAAGTACTGAAATGTGGCACTAAGAAATAAAGTGAGCTCATGCTATGTAAAAATAGACTTGCTGAACACAGAGTTGCCACAAACCTTCAATTAGTAAAAAACATGGTATCTGTGACACAGAATAAAGCAAAGCACAATAAAAATGAAGTACGCTTGTATTCTGAATGAACATCCCTCAAGGAGAATATTCATATGTTTATTCATATTATATATGTATATAATATGCTAAAAAATAACAATCTTCATAGGGTTACCACCTAGTGGTGGATGGCTGGATCAGAGGGCATGTGCACTTTTAATTTGGATAGAAATCACCAAACTTCCCTCCTAAAAACTGAAATTTACTTTTTCTTGCCTCATTGCCACCACTGGATATGATCATACTTTAAACATTTTTGTCAATCTGACAGGTGATAAAGAATCCAATGTTGGTTTGTGTTTCCCTGATGGCAGTTGAAGCTGAGCATGTTTTCATGCATTTATTTGCTGTTTGCGTTTCTTTTTCTATCCTCCTCCTGTTCATGCCCTGGGACCCTCCTTTGTATCGAATTACTCCTCCTTTTCTTATTGATTATGAGCTCTTTGCTAATCAGCAGCATCAGTCCTTTCTCGATCACGCGTATGCAAGTATTTTTGTTGCCATTTTGCCATTTGCTTTTGACTTGGTCGACTTTTGCCTCACATAATTTTCACATTTCCTACAGTAACATGTGTCAATCTGTTTGTGTGTGGTTTCTGGGCAGCCTCATGGCTTCAGAGCTGTCCCTCTCCTTGTCAGCAAGTTGGAGGCATTTCCCTGGGTTGCTCAGTGAAGTGGCTGCGACTGGAGGTGTTCCTGTGCTCGTCCTCCACCACCCCCACACGGAGATGCTGCCCCTCAGAGGACTCAGCCAACACGGTCCTGGGGCCGCTGCTGGCCTTTCACGGCCAATTTTGGGATGGGCCCAGCTTTGGTTTTCCCCTGACATCCAGCTCCTTTTAAGGAGCTATGCATCTTATACGTTCCTTAATCCTCCAACTAAATTTACCAGCTGTTGCTTGCAGCCAAGACATCAGCTAAATTAAACTTTGGAGTGGCAAACACAGTGTATCAGATGCACTTTGGTGAGCCGTGGTGGGAGCAGCCACGCCCAGGCTGTCCTGAGGGCTGGGGGTCAAGCCCTCCCTGCCCTCCTGGAATCTCATCATAACAGCATCTCCCTTCACCCAGAAGCACCGTGGTCCTGTTATGTTGAATCACTTCCACCATCGCAAAGACTTCTCCATTCATCCGCAAATATTTACTGAGGGCTTAATTTTTACCAGGCACATTCTGGGGGTGGGGAAACATTGGAGGTTTTATTTCTCATGAGGGAGACAAATGATGAACAAATGAATGTATCATCTACAGTCAAGCAGCAGAAGAGTCCTGAAGAAAACAAAACAGAGAATGAGAAAGAGGAAGGTGCAAGGGAAGGCTGGGTGCCTCTTGGATATGGTGGCCAGGAAGTACTCTCTGACGAGGAGATGTTTGCACAGAGACCAGGGTGAAATGCTAGAGAGAGCCATGTGGGTATCTGGGGAAGAAGTTTCCAGGCATGTCCTGGGACCAGCAAAGTCGCAGTGCCTACGGTGAAGGAGGAAGGGATGGGTGGGGGTGGGGTGGGAATCATACCCTGTAGCTCGTAAGAAGAGGTTGGCATTATCCTCCATGTGCTATAGGAAGTGCTAGGAAGACTGAGAATTGGGAGAAGAATGATCTGATTTCCATCTTCAGTGGGTTCAGTTTGCACATACCCTCAATGACAGCTCAGACACAGAAGAGGTAAGACATGGACTGACAGTAAGGGGAGACTGATGGTAGCTATGCATGCAAGCTGTGATGGTGGCATTTCAGGCCCCTGAGAGCAGCTCTTGGGGGTGGTTTGAGAGAGCAGAGTGGGCATGCCTCGTGCCACAGCTGGCACATGTCGGCGATGTGTGTGAGGCCCTCTCTACTCTGAACACAGTGTCACCACAAGCCTGCATGCCTCTTATCTGGAGGGAGGAGGCCCTTTCCTCACACCTGGACACTCAGGCCCAGCAAGCTCTTTGCTTAGGTCCAGCTGTGACCCTGCATCCTGGTTCTAGGCCACAGCTGCTCAGCCTGGCCTCTGAGGACCAGCCGGACTGGCAAGGAGTGACCATCCTGTGCAGACACGGCAGACTGGATCTGGCCGTCAGTGCTAAAGGCTCTAGATTTGCTGGCCAGCACAGCTGGTGCTGAGCCAACGGTGCAGCCCTGCGCCAGCTCACGAAGAGGCTTGTAGGAGCAACAATCGTCAAGCACTATAAAACACCTGGAGGGCAGCAGGGGCTGGACAAATGCCAGCTCCCCCTCCACTCCACAGGCTCAGGCAGAACAACTGCAGTGAGACATGCATGCCACCCTGGGTGGCATCTGAAACATGAGTGTCAGGTCCAGCTCAGGAGGATCCTGGGCACGATTTGCTGACTTGACAACAATTTTACACACACACACACACACACACACACACACACACATAGAGTCTGCCCCATACAAACAGGCCCCATCATTAATTTCTGCAGAGTGAGGGCCTCCAGAGCCAAATATCACCCTCATGAGTGCATTGTGAAGCCCCAAATTCCACCATTAAACTCCACTGGGGTCACCAAATTCTGCACATATGCAAACATGACCAGGCCTCTCAACTTGATGCTTATGAAATATACAGAGCAGTAGCTGTCGCTAAAAATGCCTCTCTGTCATTCCACGCTCTGATAAATTGGAGGTAGAAATTATGCCCATCAGAGAAAATACTGTCTTTGGGGCAATTGCCAAATCACCAAAGCTTTATGTGGCAGGTTCCACTATTGAAGCACCTGCAGATGCCACCTGTGTAAAAGCAGTTTGGTGGTCAGTTCAAACACCAACGCAGCCACGGCTGCTTCTGATGGTTCCTTTAACCCTCCTGCTCAATCTTCCTCCAAGCCAGCTTTAGCTTTCCGGAAAGAAAAGAGCGTTCCTCTACCATTTCCACTGCAAGTTCATTCTTTTGTAGCTCCCGGAACGACAGCAAACAGGAGGGCAAAGCCCTGCAGAGCCGGCGTGATGGCTCAGCACTTCCCAGGCCTTCCGAATATATCAAAAGGAAAAACTCGAGGTTCCAACAGCCCTTGACAGAGGCGCCTGGCACGTCAAAGAAATGTGCGGGAGACTGAGCAGATTCATTTCCTCCTGGCATAAAATATTCCTTCTGATCACAAAGAAATCTGCTCAGAGGTAACTCCAGCAGACCACAGAACTGCTACTGGAGAGGAGCTAAGTGGCAAATCACGGCTTTGATGCTAACAAAAAAGAGAGAACGCGAGATCACTGGATTCAACTTTGTCCTTTCCTTTTGTTCTTCAAAAGCTAAATCCCCAGCACCCTCATCACCTTCACCTGAGAACCATCGGTCTCTCACATCCTAGTACCAACGAGATGGTTTGTGACCAGATGAGCCAATGGCCAGATGACCCTGGGTAGGGAAAAAGGCAGAGTTTACGCTGAAGACACAGGCTGGAGAAAACCCCCCTGGCTTCATGGCACCTCTCTTGGTGTCTACCATCTTGCATCTGGCAACAGGAGTTCCCCAAGGGTCTCAGAGGCTGCTCCAGTGGGAAGGGTCTGGGAGCTGAAGGAAAACAGCACATGGTCAGTCTCTTCTTAGCCCCTTAGGGAGAAGATGGCAGCTAAGGAATCTGCCTTTTGTTTTCCCATGGTGTATTTCTTGAATTTATTTGGCCATGAAATGCTCTCTTAATCAAACATCTGCAACAGTATGTTAAAATGGAAACAGTGCTACTGAAATCTTAGGTGAGGTCCAGGATCAGAGCTACCTACTACAGTAAGTCCCTACATACAAACCTTCAAATTGCAAACCTTCAAAGATATGAACGTGCATTTTTTTGTATTATTTGTGTGAAAAGTATTATAAACCTATTACAGTACAGTATTCTATAGCTGATTGTGTTATTTGGATACCTAGGCTAATTGTTGGACTTATGAACATATTGGACTTACAAATGTGCTTTTGAAATAAGATGTGTTCATATGTAGGAGACTTGCTGTATTTCCATATTCCAGAATGAGATTCCAGACTGGAAACTTTTTTTTTCTTTTTTCTTTTTTTGAAGTCAGAGTCTCTGTCAACCAGGCTGGAGT
>CAUYQG010245881.1:0-19150 GCA_963574415.1 Tarsius wallacei
GAGACCTCATCTCTACAATAAATCAAAAAATTAGCCGGGCGTGGTAGTGCACACCTGTAGTTCCAGCTACTTGGAAGGCTGAGGTGGAAGGATCGCCGGAGCCCAGCAGGTCGAGGCTGCGGTGGCCGGGAGTGGCCACTGCACTCCAATCTGGGCGAGGAGTGAGACTCCAACTCAAAAAAAAAAAAAGAAGAGAAAAGCATTTAGGAGAGTGCCAGGGATATAGTTCGCAATTAATAACTCCTAGCTATTATTATTACTCCTAATATGATTATCAGTTGTCATTTTTAAGCAAATCTTTATCGAGTTTTCTACTAGATAAAACACACCCTTCTCATTGCTATTGGGAATTATTAGAGGGATAACTGGAAACAGATTAATTATAAGTAGGCCCTTCCCTCAAAGAGCTTCCTGTGCACTGGGGATGGATGCTCATTTAAGAAATAAAGACCACAGAGTAGAAAATGATTATTGTACTGTCAGGGGAGGGCAGAAACGCAGAGCTAGAAGACTCTAGATATGCACAGGGATTAGCAGTTGTTTGGTTTGACCGGAAAGCAGGACACATGAAGGTTGGAAAATTAGGTTATGTTGTGGCCAGAATTTGTAGTTCATCTCCTATGAAGTGGGAAACCAAGAAGGATTTTTAAAATGAGGAATGTCATCAGTGTAGATGTATGGGCATAGAGGAAAGGGGATGAAATGTGAGGCTGTAAAGCGACATATTAAAGTTCAGAAAAGAGGTATCTTTCCTGATCATAACAATTATGACTGAAGAAAATCCAGTGCAAGACTCCTAGCTGTTTCTTCTTCCAGACCCTCCTCCAGGATGTGCCCATCCTTTCCACCTCAGTCTGAGTGCTTCTTGATTGCCAGAAAATAATCCTAAGAACTCAGGGCTCATGTTAATGAGTCTGATCCTAGACCGGTTTTGTGATCTTGGGTGTGCCATTTAACCTACTGTACCTCAATTTCCTCATCTGAAAATGGGATGATTTTGTTGACCTTGAACACTCTGATAGCATGCACACTCATACACAAATACCACCATTTATTGGGTACTTTTTAAGAACCTAACAATTTTATAGGCTTTTATTAACCCCATTTTACAGGGGAGGAAACTGAAACCCAGAAAGGCTATGTAACTTGATAGTAATTGGCAGAGAGTACCACCGAGACAGAAGTCCCAGTTTTTTGTAACCTAATCTTGGAAGTGACATCCCATCACTTTTGCATAGTCTATTTATTAGAAGTAAGTCATTAGGTCTAGCCCATACTCAAGAGTAGAGGAGTTCACAGAGTGGGAATGCCAGAATTGGGGATAATCTGTGAAAGCCATCAGAAGCTGCCCACCCCAAGCTATTTGACTTTATGACTTATGTGTCTAAAACCTCTATTGTAGCACCCATGGCTAAATGCTTAATAAATGTCCCTTTCTTCTCTGCAAAAAAGCTTTCAGAGAAAACAGAACATCTGCATGTCTGCCTGAGAATTATACATACAAAATAGCATGCTTGTAAGCAGGGGCCAGGTCAGACAGCCCAGCTTCCTGCCCAGAAATGACCAGAGATGAGACTCTTATATATACTTGTTACACAATTGAAATAATTTAGCATTTATGTAGTATTCATATTTCTTCATAATCTGCCAGCTTCTGTTTTTGAAAATGAACCTTTACAGCCCTCTTAGCTACATTTCTCTGAATACCTTTATATCAGCCATCAAGCCATTAGTTATCACTATTTTATCCATCACTAGATTTTGCAAGTCATCAGAGAGCCCTGCATGGTCTCTAGAATTGTTTGTCTCTGAAGCTATTTTTAAGTTCCCCTCCGTGATGTCTTAGATAGTATTATGGGACATGGAATGCTAAACTGCTTAGTCACTTTTCAACACCACATTCTGGGAAGGTCTCTGTTATAACATCAAAATTACATTGAAATTGAGGCTCAGAAACTAAATGATGCAAATTCCCTCAGAGAGTTTCTTTAATCTGGATCTGAGAATAATAAACGTGTCCTGGTTGAGAAGCCAGCCATAGAAGATGCTAGATCCTTAAAGCTCATGTTGACAAAGAAACTCTCTCCCCTTGAGGGTGCTTCAGTGCCTTTGAGGGCCATGTTCCAAAAATAGCATGGGATGTGTCATCCAAAGTTAGGAAATAACAGTGGTTATCTGTGGTTATTTTTTATTTTACTGTATATATGTTTTTTACTTTTCAAATGTTCTATAATTCAAGTGTTATTTTATAATTTCTACAAGAAACTATAATTAGAAGCATGTGTCGTTTTAAAAAATGACACACTTCTGGTTCTTAAGTCATTTGTAATAGGAGAACATTGACAAATCCCAAATTATAGAATCACATAAAAGCACCATAGTAAGTTTGGATTTAATATATCCAAGCCAGACTCTTCTTTTGTTTTTCTTACCAAATTTTCTCCAGTGCTAGCTTCCCCATCTCAGTAAATAGCTGGTCTTTTCATCCAATTTCTCAGGTCAAATTCCGTGGAATCATTTTTGACTTCTGTTCTTACCATTTACATCCAGCAATACATAGCAAATCCTGATATTTTAAAAAAATGTCCAGACGACTTCTATTTTCCGTGACACCACTGGTCTCAGCCAGCATTATTTCTTGCCTAGAATATTGCAGTAGCCTCTTAATTGGTAATCTTGCCCCTCCTCCAATTTATTTTCCACATGACAGGAAGAGAGATTCTGTTTAAATGTTAAGTCCAAGCATGTCCTTTCTTTGTCGGATCTCTTCAAGGGCTTCTGATCTCATTCAAAATAAAATTCACACATTAAATGTTCTTCAAAAACATGATTTTTGAAAATGGCTACATGGCTAAACTGTGTGATACACCATAATCTATTTAATTACTTACCAATTGTTGCACTCCCCTCCTCTCATTTATTACTAGTGTGCCATGACGCTCATAAACATTGGTCCTTTTCTACATCTTAGATGATTTATCTAAGATAGATTCTTAGAGGTGGAATTAACTTTATTGAAGAAGGAGAAGAATTGAGGAATGTTGTCAGTTTAATTTCTTCAAAGTATTTCCCAGTTCATATTTCTACCAGTTATGTCTGAGAGTGTTTGTAAAACTGTACCCTCAACAGCAATGAATTTTACAAAGTTGCCCTGTATTAATTAGCATAAAAACATTACATTGTATATACTTTTCTAATTGCATTTATTTTATTACGATTGGCTCATATGCCTTGTTTTCAAATCCTCACTGATCATTTTGTGGATTGTCTGTTGATGTTTTCTATTCATATTTCTCCAGGGCCATCAGTTTATTTCTTGACTGTCCTCATCACCAAATCTTTAGAACATTTTTGGTGCTCCCTGCAAACATATCTGCAGAAAAAGTGGCTGGTGGGAGGTAGTATGAGGTTTATTCAGGCATGTGGTGTCTGGAATAGAGTTATAGCTTCTCTCCACAGTTTTGTTGCATACCAGCCTGGGCGAGCTAGGCCAGAGAGGGCACTCTTTAAAGTTTTGCTTCCACACTAGTAAAATGGATCTAGGAACAGTACCTACCTCTCTCCTAGAATCAAGTTTTTCTGTAAAGGATCAGAGATAATACATACTATTGGCTTTGTAGATCATACGACTAATCCAACTGCTAAAATCTGTCCATGTGTTCCAATAAACTTTATTCTGAAATGCGAATTTCATGTAATTTTCACATCATGAAATATTTGTCTTTTTTTTTTTTAACTACTTAATAATATAAAAATCATCCTGAGCTTGCAGGTGGAATTTGGCCCACTGACTGCAATTTGCTGACCTTGCTCTAAGCCTCTTGGTCAGATTGAAATAAAATATTTGTAAGTGACTTGGGCCATCACCTGGCACAGTCTAAGTGCTTAGCATACGTCATTATGATTCTTATTCTGCAAACACAGTTTTAAAATATATTATCAGAGATGTCATTTTTAAAATGAGGACTAATTCTCACCTTACATTCTTGCTGGAGCATGACTTGAATGATTTAATTTGCGTGGACATCCTTGGTACAACATAGGCATTTAATGTTTTTTGTTTCTCTTGCCCTGTGTAAATAGGGCTGATATGCCTCCTGTCTCATTCTTCCTACCTGTATTCTGTGATCTAGTTGCACTGAAACCCTTTTAGTTCTCTGAACACATCATGTCTTCTCCCACCTTTAAATTTCCGTCACATCTATGTTTTAATTTTTAAACATGACCAACCTATTTCCTCTCAATACTGAGCAATGAATAATATTCACAGAGCCCCTAGGACCTAAAAAGTCTTTACACATCTATTATTGCATTATCCAATCCAAAGTTTCTTTCTTTTTAAATGGTTTTCCCCATGGAATCACATCCAAGTCTTCTGAACTTGCCCTTGAATGATTTTGAAAACCCCATCCCCAAACATAACACTGTTAGCACCATAGTAAGTTACTGGTTTCTTTGGAATTCAAATCCTCAGTCCCACGATACTTGGCCTATAAAAGGAAAGTGGAAGGACATTGTTTATTCTTTAATTAAAGCTGTAGCAACTGCAGCTGTTGACAGTCTGATTTAAGCTCCTCTGTGGAAGGAAGTGGAGCACCAAGCACTTCTGGGTGGGTGCCCCGCTGCGTCCAGTAGGGTCGGGCACAGTTTGCTGCCCCCACCAGGAGCCTTCACCCCAAGATTGTTCTCAGGCTGTAATGGAAAAAGGGAGGCTTTTGGAGACAGGCTGACCCAGGATTGCTGTGTAACCTCAAAAATTTTGAACCTCTATTTCCTCATCTGAAAAATCGAGATAAAAATGTCTACCATATGAGAATGTGGTAGAGAAGAACAAGGCTTCCTTTAATGGGTCTGATACACCATAGGCACTCAAGCTTGGTAATTACTAGCCAGTACTGTTTCAGTCAAAGCTGGCTTTGAATTAAAAAGCCATGGGTTGCCATATAATATTCAATAAACACATGGTTGTCTCAGTCTCAGAAGTCCCAATCATTAGAAGAACGAAATAGTTATTTTCTAGAGCAAGGGCCAACAGCCTTCTTTCCTAAGCATTCTAGTCTTGGCAGGCCCTATAGTAACTACTCAGCTCTGCCCTTGCAGTGGAAAACAGCCATAGACAATACCAAACTTGCATGACTGTGTTATAATAAAAATGTATGTCAAAGACCGATGGTGACTGAATTTGGCCTGGGGCCATAGCTCACCAGCCTCAGGTCTAGACCATGTGGAGTGTGGTATAGTAACTAAGCTCCAGAATTCAATGTGACTAGAACAAGGGTCCACGTCTCATGGCTTTTGTTGGTTAATATGTGACCTTGAGCAAGTCAAACCGCAATTTCTTCATCTAAAATTAACATGTAGGTTGCTGTCCTCTTTATGAACAGTGTGCCAAAATTCAAATTGACCCAGCCATCAGGTCTGATGATTCTCTCCATATCCTGAAGACTGATTTCCTAAGGATCAGAAACAGAAATGCAGAGAAAGAAAAACCACAGCAAGGCTCAGGCAAGGAGAGAGGGAAGTCCCGAATGAGGGAAGCTAGGACCTGGAGATATAGCTAGCCACAGAATAGTGATGCAAAGAGAGTTACAACTCCACCCAGATGAGGTCTCAGACTTGCTGTCTCTTACACTCCTAACTCTGCTTCTAGCTTTCCAGTGGATATCTCATCTAGGGTGTCCCATAAGACTCTCAAACTGACCTCAGCACTTCTTTCCCTTACCTACAACTGGCTTTTTCTCTTTCTAGGGACCATTTCTCAGTGAATGGTAATGTCACCTACCCAATTATGCAAATCATAAACCTAATGTCATTCGTGACACCTCATCCTCCCTCCGTCTTCTCTCTTGACTCTGCTACCTCCATTCTATTTTCATTGCTACCACTTTGGGTCCCACCAACTCTCCCTTAGATCATCTCCCTACCTCCTTCCTGGTCTTCCTGCCTTCAGTCACATCCTCCTCCAGTCTGTTTTCCACACATCAAGTGTGGCGGTGTTTCTAAAACAAACGTGGACCTGGTGCTCCTTGCTTAGGACTCTTCAATGGCTCCAGGTTGTCCCCAGGATGAAATCTAAGCTGCTAGGTGTGATTTTCCAGGCCTTGTGCTCACTTCAGATTTATCCGTGTCACTCTTACCATGCTCTTTGACTAATAGTTCCTTAATCACAACATGCTCTCAGCCATCTTCATGTGACACAGCTACTCCCTACCTTTTTCTGCTTCTCCTAAAAAGTGTCTCCCTATTCTTTAGAACTCACGGCGGATGTCATTTCATCTGGGAAACTTTATTGATACTCTTTCCCTCTAGGGCTGGATTATATTTTTCCTTCTTGATCTTTAGACCTCCTGGCCACAGCATTTAACACCATGTATTAACCACTGAGTACCATGAAGCCAGCTACTGCCATACTCTCCACATGCCCTACATCTTGACCAGCCCTTGTGGTTCCTGGGAACAGAAATTTAGTAGGATTGACAGAACCAGCCACCAAGGCAAAAACTTCTTATTCTTTGCAGTCCCATGGTATCTTCTCACTTTTGTGCTTGCACATGTGGCAGACCCCTGCTGCTTTAAAATGCACCAGACTCGATTTTAATCAGGTATGGTAAAACATGCAGATACTAAAAGAACTGTCAAGAAGGCAGAAGTGTATACTAACAGATATTGAAACAGGAAGCATGCCACACTACTCAGGGCCACAAGGGGAAACACCAGGGTTGGTCAGGATGTGGACAGAGTGAGTGGAAAATGTGAGTGAGAGCCTTTAATGTGGTTTTCATGGGAACGAATGGGCAAGACAGGGTAGGCAAACCTTAAACCTGTTTATGGTTTAGGATTGGCTAATTTGAATAATTTCGGCAGGCTCTGTGGCATAAGAAATGTCCCCAGTTGTTTGGTGCCTGGCTGTGGAACGATTAGGGCAGGAAAGTAGTGGTTTAGCATGTGAAAACTCCATAAAGGAGTGATTTAGGGGATATGGACTTAGTATTGGTTGGTCTGCCTATGAGAAGCTGCAATCCAGAGTGTTATGTGTTCTCTAGGAATTAGCTAACTCTGGAAGGGACAGTTTCTTCCAGTGCCAGAAAGGCCCCAAAGTGACAATTAAAATAGAAAGACATGCTTAATACACCTTCCCTTATTTTACATCTATATATAGCAACACCATAACTTTTAATCATACAACTGATGTAATTATGGAGTTCTTAGAATAAACATTTGTACCCTGCAAATCTTTGGACTATAAGCTCAAGTGGACAGAGATATGAGATGTTTTCCTCTTTGTTGTATTCAATAAAGACTCTATTGAATGTCAGGCACTCAATAAAGACTGGCTAAATGAACTGCCTGATCTTGGAGGCTCAATCTTTTATTGACAAAATGGGGATAACAATAATACCTGTATTACAGGTCATAAATGGAACATACTCAGCATGGTTGAGACATGAACTTGGTGCTCAACAATGGGCCCTGGTATCATGAAACCTCATTCACAGCTGCAGTCACTTTCCACGGAACTTTAGGAGATTGTGCATGAGTGTGCAGCAGAATGTGTCTATTTATATACTCACAAACACATGCACACATGCATGGGGCTTCCAATGGCCCTTGTCTGTGCCTACACATCCTACTTTTGGGAAAGCTTCTTTAGAAGAATAAAGGGCATCCAGTTTGGCTCTGGATACACCCAAGGCCGCTGGTGGATGTTGAGGGAGACTAACTGATGATTCCATCTTCATTGGGCTCTCTGTTCTTCACTCACCCAGCTGGGTTTCAAGACCTTTGATGTTCTAGTAGTTCCCCTTGATAATTAGCCATTCTTGTGCCTTCCAAAAACCCCAGGAAGGAAGCTGAACCATGTTTGTTAAAATGCCTTGAGTTGGAGCACTGTTTGGCAACCTGTGTAGGATCATTCTGACTCTGTCACCTTGGTCTCTCTTCCATTATCACGAGCAGGTGCCTAGATTTACTTCCTGGGGCTAAGTGCCCCCACAGCCACAGCTCACTTAATAAAATAAAATCGATCATAGCACTTCCCTGTTTAACTTTAACCCCTATTTAAAAAACTGTGCTCCCGGTTAAAGTCCGAGTTCTCAGTATGAAACCACCTCTTGGTTATTTAGCAGTTATTTATCGAGCACTAGCTGGCTGGCAGGTACTGACAATATAAGAATGAAAAAAAAATCAGGTCAAATCCCTACCCTCATATAGCTTGCATTCCAGTGGAGAGAGGTAAGTGATGTCTCATAAATCAGTAAATATATGCTGTGTTGCATGATGGTAAGTGCAAGGAGAAAAATTAGTAGGGATGAGTGGTGGGGTAGTGAATGAGGCAGTTGTTCAGTCCCTCCACCGTATGAGTCCAACCTTCTTTTTTTTTTTTTTTTTTTTTGAGTTGGAGTCTCACTCTGTCACCCAGACTAGAGTGTAGTGGCCACTCCCAGCCACTGCAGCCTCAACCTGCTGGGCTCCGGCGATCCTTCCGCCTCAGCCTTCTGAGTAGCTGGAACTACAGGCACGCGCTACCACGCCCAGCTGATTTTTGATTTATTGTAGAGATGAGGTCTTGCCAAGGTGCCCAGGCAGTTCTCGAACCCTCAGGCTCAGGCAATCCACTCACCTCAGCCTCCCAAGTTGCGGGATTACAGGCTGAGCCACCAAGCCCGGTGAGCCCAACCTTCTTATTCAGGCTCACTTTGCATCGTGCTCCACTTATACTCAAGCCTTACCCACTTTTCACCCTTCCCTAAGCATTTCCGGATCTCAGAGTGAGATAGAACTGCTCTCCCTGCTGTGTATAACCTTAGATTTAGTCTCAGCTATAAGATGAGGATAATGACACCTACATCCTAGGATTTCTGTGGATGATACATGGGATGAAGCGTGGGCAACCCTTAGCACAAGGCTTACCTATGGTTCTCACACACGATACGTGTTCTCAATTGCACATGCTGCTCCTGGAATCTTCTCTCCTTTTCTACCTCCATTAGCAGCGATTCCTTCTCCCTCAGTAGTCGTCCCCTCCTATGAATCCTCTGAACATTCTTTTACTATTTTCCTGGCCACACCCACTTCTGTGTGTGTGTATCATTCCTGGTGGATGCCTGAGTCCCTGGAGGCCAGCTTGTTGAAGAGTCTAGTTCATGCGTAGTCAAGGCTCTGTCAAAGTCTGTTGAATGAATGAATGAATGAATGTGAGGAATGTGTGCTGTGTCATGCACATCCTTCACTGGCCCATGAGTCAAGTTCTGAAAACCCTGAGGAATGAACTCACACAGAGTACTTTCAGGGATGGAGGTTTATTAAAGGGTGACATGAGGCTGTGAGGGTTGCATGACTTCTTTTTTTTAGTAGATCTGTTTTAGTTTATTTTATTATTTTTTAATGGACAAATAATAATTGTACACATTATGGTTACATAGTGATATGTTTTGATACATACAGCATATACTAATCAGACCATGGTAATTTGCATGTCCATCATCTCAGTGATTATTACCAGCAGTTATTATGTCTTTGTGTTGGGTACATTCAATATCCTCCTTCTAGCTATTTGAAACTGCTTGATTTTATTTATTTTATTGTTAATTATAGTCATCCTGAAGCAGTGTAGAACACTAGAACTCATTCCTCCTATCCAGCTGTAATTTTGTATCCTTTAACAAATCCTGTCTTATCCCTTGCCCTTCCCAGCCTCTGGTATCCTCTGTTCTACTTTTTACTTCTGTGAAATCAACTTTTTTTTTAGCTTCCACGTATGAGTGAGAACATGTGGTGTTTAACTTTCTGATTGTGTCTTATTTTACTTAACAGAATGTTCTCCGGTTCCATCCATGTTGCCAGGATGACAAGATTTCACTCTTTTTTATGGCTGCTGAATAGTATTCTATCGTGTTTATACAAAAAGGGACCCCCCAAAAACCAGAATTTATTTATAAAAATTGTATATTTATTCTTGCATGTTTAAACTTCAGTCACCTTCAAAGTAATTTCCATTTGATGTAATACACCTATCAAGATGTTTTTTTCACTGCTTAGAACAGTTTTTGAACTCAACAATTTTGATACCTTTTGGTATCAAAAGGTTTCTGCATTTTTTATTTGTTTGTTTGTTTCACCTCTTCCACAATGGCAAAACATTTCCCTTTGAGAATTTTTTTCATTTGGGAAAAGAAAAAAAGATAACTTTGGAAAAGATCAGGTCGGATAAGGAGGGTTGGGAGCAGGGGTCATGCTGCTTTTGGTCAAAAACCGCTGAACACTCAGCACAGTGTGGACTCATAAACTACCCATTGTGAAATGGGCAAACACGTTGAAAGAATCTCCAAAAAATAAAAAGTTCTCTGAAGCCGAACATAGCTTCACACAACAACACTAGTTGGTACACTGATGCAGATGAGTTTCTAGAACATTACCTAGCAGGGGAAGCCTATACTACAAGGGACTCCAGAAGATAATTCTGTTCTTTGGGGGGGTCCCTCCTCATATGCCACATTCTCTTTATCCAATCACTTGTTATTTTATTTTTAGTCTTGCAGTGGCTCTGGATCCCAGGGAGACACAAAGTCATGTTTCAGAGAGAGCTGGCACCATAGCTCAGATCCTTCTAAGATGACAAGGTAGACCAGAACACTCTGCTAACCTACCTCTCAGTCTGATCATTTGAGAGGAAAACTCTGAGTCCCAGGGCAGGGATTCTTAGTACCATGTACGTGTCTTACTGTGAAGGTAGAATGTAGTACTTAAGGGTACTTCCTCCAAAATTAGGCTACTGAGCTTACATTCCTGATCCACCAATTACTAGTTTTCCGATAATGGGCAAGTTACTTGAATATTCTCTGTTTCAGTTATCTTGTTTATAAAATGGGTATCTCTTGCTTATCTCACAAGGTAGTCATAGGAAGTGTATGGGACCAGGCATATGGAAATACCTTGTTTATTGCCTGGCATTGAAGAGTTGTTCAAGCAGGTAATTGAGACAATATGAAGATAGAATTTCAAAGGATCTAGGTCAGTAGCTATGGAAGACAAGGAGAATGGGAGGTGATTTGGGCATTTAGATGGTCACTTGTAGTTTTGTAGACACTGATTTCAGTGAAGTAGTGGGGTACATTCTAGAGATTCAGAGAAGTTTGCTTAAGATTGTCCCCTTGGTAATGATAGAGGATGGAGTTCAGGCTGGAAGCAGGTTCTCTTATTTCAAGTTCATTTTATCCCTTAAGCTTCCATAGTACAGCACCACTCTTGCCTGTTTCCTTTCATACTCTCGGGCTGTTCCTTGTGTTCCTTTATTCCTTCCTTTTTCCATAAAGCCTACATTCACCAAGGCACATCTCTTTGTTTTCTTTCTTTTCCTTCTCCTTCATAAATTCCACCCATCATCTTGGTCCTATTCTCTACTCTATTTAAAATTCTACCCTGTTTTAAATTCCCTGCATCCTCTACTGCCCGATCTCTTCTGATTTATTTTTCTCAATAGCAATTACCTCTACCTAACAAAGTACACCATGATACACTTACCCATTTTCTACTGTCGATCTTCTCTCACTAGAATGTAAGTTCCACAAGAGCAGATTGTTTCTGTTTTGATTACTGTTGTCTCCCTAGAACCAATAATGGAAACTGGCATTATGGGTGGATGAATCAATGAGCTTAATATTCACAGCATCACTATGAAGTTGGTTTTATTGTTATCCCCACCACAGATGATATGACTAAAAGTCAGGAAAGTGTTTTGTTTTCATTTTAGTTTTTACTTAATTTGCCCCCTGTGTCACATAACAGGAGAGGTTTGAGGTGTGACCTGAGCTCAAGTTCTCTTGTGTCCAATCCCCTGCTGTCCAGGCAGCCACATCCAGGGGAAACAAGTAATTCAGTGGCAGTCCTGGTTGACTCAGCAGTGCTGTTTATGCTCACAGTGTTCATAAAAATGTTATTTTAGTCCTGACAATGATGCTTATGAATAAAATTTAGTCCTCATTCAAAAGCACATTAGCTGAGGCCATTTGGCGCCCTGTTACAGCGTTAATTTTTATGGAGAAGAATACATTGGCAAGGAGCACCTTTACCGCCTTCAAACACATCAAGCTTCTCGAAGGGAGGCCTGGTGGCGCTCGACTCTGGTCATGAGACTTTCCAAAGTGTGGCTGCAGCTTTACTTAGGGGACCCACGATGTAATTTTCAATTGACAGTTTGTTTTGCCATCGCACTACATCTCAGGCTTGGCAATTACATTTCATTAACAGGGAAACATAAGCCATAAATCATTGATCAGAAACAGGTTGTTAATCGGTCTGGTTAAAGCTTCTGCCGGTTGGCAGGGCATGGACTGCAAATTGATGGATGCCTGGGCTCGCAACTGGTCCAGGTAGCCCGTTAAAGCAATGCTGCTAATAATTTTCGCTAATATTTATTGAGCTAGTTTTCTCCCTGCACCTGTAACTACTTTATCCTCGCAGAAGCCCTAAAAGTACTAATCCCATAGTACAGACGAGGAAATTGAATTCCAAAACGTATAAATGACTGGCTGAAGTTCATGCCACTTGAACATTGCTGAGGTGGGATCAAAACCCAAGAGTCTGGACTCTGAAGTATGTGCTCTTGGCGGCCACATGTTTTCTTCCTTCCTGAACTTCACCATTGTGGGTAAAAGGGGACAGTGGTTGGAGCCAGTGGCCAAATGTCTGACTTAGCCACTGTCCCCGTGGCAGCGCCATTCTGAGGGGTTCTACTGGAACACTGAGGAGGTTGTGGGCAAAACTTAAAATCTGCAAGATTGAATCTTAACCTGTGTCTCCAAACAGCTGAAGTTGACCAGCGTGGCCAGGCTGCCGGCTAATTCATCTGACTTCACCTGCACGCCTGTCGTCCATGAGCAGAGAGGTGGCAGCTGGGCCCGCTCACATCCTATTAACCTTGTCTGTTGGAATGACACCTGGCTGTGCTGAAGCCTTGGTTCCTGTAATTAGGAATGTAAACAACTCCGGCTTCTTCCCATCAGTGCTGGCCCTGTGCCTGCTTCCAGCTTCGCCCACCCCCTTCCCCAGGTTGTGCCTCCTGAAACAGATGCCCTCCCCCAAGCCGAGGCCAGGGGGAACTGTAGATACCTTTAGTCTTGGGTTGAATAGTTACTTATTGTCCCCTATCCTTAGCCAAAGGTTATCTATTGTGTGACCTTATTTAAATTCATGGTGACCTCCCCTGCACTGTATATTCCTATTTTGTGGATAAAGACACAGGCCTTTGCAGAGATTGAATCCATGTCCTAAGGGTGAAGTTATCTCTGGGGCAGTTTTTTATTTATTGTCTAAAAGGTAAACTGAGGCACAAAACAGTGTTAAAGAGCTTATTTGAGGAAAGAGTGATTCATGAAGTGAATCTAGAAGTGGACTTTGTTACGGGAGTTTTATAGGAGTTTTATAAGAGTTTTATAGGACAAACATAGAAGTCAAGCAAAGAAAATATTGATAGTTTATAGCTATAATATAATAGTTTATAGCAAGATAAATAAAATAATTACCTTATTTTATTTATCTTGCTGGAAAGTTCTTAGTTATATGTTAGTTGGCAGCTTCTGATTGGTTAACCTTAAATTTTATTTTTCTTTAATATAGGCATTTACATGAAACAGCACAAGTTAAGTTTCAGATACGTTTGCATATCAAGTGAAGTTAAGGTTACCTGTAAGGTTCAATTGGCTTTGTCTACTCAGGAATTTTTCAGGCCTGGTCTCCAGTTTAATGAACTTTAGCTGTTTATTTTAATCACCCAAAGTCCATAGTTTATACTAGGGTTCATTCTTGGTGTTTGCACATTTTATGGGTTTTGAAAAATATATAATGACATGCACCCACCATTGTAGCACCATGCCTTAAAAACTCTGTGCTTTGCGCTATTTATTCCTCCCTCACCTCCAACCCCTGGCAATCACTGAACTTTTTACAGTTCCGTAGTTTTACCTTTTCCAGAATGTCATATAGTTGGAATCATAGAGCATACAACAATTTTCCATTGGCTTCTTCTATTTAGTAATATGCATTGAAGATTCCTCCATGATTTTCCATGGCTTGATAGTTCATTCCTTTTTAGCACTGAATAATATTCGATTGTCTGGATATACCACAGTTTATTCAACTACTGAAGGACTTAGTAGTTGATTCCAAGTTTTGACAATTATGAATAAAGCTGCTATAAATTTCTGTTTGTGGGTTTTTGTGTGGACATAGGTTTTCAGTTCCTTTGAGTAAATACCAAAGAGCATGATTTCGGTATTATATGTTTTTTTGGGGTTTTTTTGAGTCAGAGTCTCAGTCTGTCGCCCAGGCTGGAGGGCAGTGGCACACTCACAGCCACTGCAGCCTTGACCTGCTGGGCTCAGGGAATCTTTCCACCTCAGCCTTCCACAGGCATGCGCTATCACACCTGGCTTATTTATTTATTTATTTATTTATATTGTAGAGACAAGGTCTCACCAAGTTGCCCTGGCTGGTCTCAAACCCCTGAGCTTAGGCAATTCTCTTGCCTTGGTCTCCTAAAGTGATGGGACTGTAGGCTTGAGCTGCTATGTCTGGCCTTATGTGTAAGAATATGTTGAGTTTCATTACAAACTGCCAAAGTGTCTTTAAAGGTAGCCCAACCATTTTGCATTCCTGTCAGAAATGAATGTTCCACATCTTTGCCAGTTTTTAGTGTTATCAGTGTTTTGGATCTGGCCATTCTAAACAGCTTTTGAACGCAGGTGTTTTAGCTCAGTGAGCCTTATAGTAAGATAATAATGCATATCCAAAGAGACTAATGTGAAGATAAAATGACATCATGCGCATTGTCTGACAGTTATAATATCTAACATTTAGCATATGCCGGGCACTGTGTTAAGTGACTTGGGTGGATTTAATGTTCATAGTAGCCCATGACTCAGGTGCTACTATTATCTCCATTTTGGAGATAAAGTCTATTAGAGCAATTAAATACTGTGCCCGAGGAGTTATAGGAAGTGGCAGAGCAGAATTCAAACCCAAACCTGCCTGACTCTAGGGCCAGTGCTCTTAACACTGTGCTATGCATTGCCTTATAGATAACAGATGCTCAGTTAAAACTGTTGTTCTTCAGCCCCAGGCACATAAGAGAATAGTTTCCATTCATTTCAGCAAAGACATCCGTTATGATGCCAAGATCTCCACAAAGCGATTTGACTCTTTATCTGTCACCACAGGGCTTTTTGTCCTCCTTTTGTTACACAATCCTGCAGTCAGTTCACCCCCTACCCTGGCAGAGCCCCGATCCATGCTTGTCGAAGAATACAGAAACTTGGAACATCACCAGCCTCATTAGGGCCTCAGTATGCTCTCGGAGTCCTCATATCATCAATAACATTGATACCAACTAATTTAAACCCACTGAACCAGGGAACTCGGGCTGAAGATGTGTTTATGAGCAGGGTACTAAGTAGATATTTTAACTAAGTGGAACATTTCTTGCTTCAATTAATGCAAAAGGTAGCAACTCAAAAGAAATATTAGGAGCATTAAGTTTCATATTGGCACCATTTATTATATATGATATTTAACACTTTTAATCACTTTATTTCCGTGTTGACAGCTACTGAGAGAAAAAGAGCCGATTGTGACCCAGGAATTTCTATCAAACCGAGACAGATTATCATGAGTTGTCATGGTCTCCTGAGGAAATAGTGAGGATTTCATTAGCTTTATTAATGGCAATCAGGGAAATTAAGTTAGTGATTAGCAAAGAATGACTCCACATTTCTTGGAAAGGGTGAATGAAGTAGAAGAGAATTAACACTCATGGATCACTCATTGGGAACCAGGAATGTGCTGAGCTATCTACCTACAGAATTAAATTTCCAGACAATCCCATAAGGCTGGCTGCAATTATGTCCACTATCTAGATGAGAAAATGAGAAGGTTTGTAAAGTATCTACCAGGTGCACTCTAAGTCCTGGGAATCAGATGACAAATACTCTGGCACATTCCTTGCTCTTGTGGAATTTCTATTCTGTTGGGTGAGCTAGCTATTCTTGACTCTCTTTTGGTTATGATTATTGTGATTATAATAGTGAGATAAGTGCTAGGACAAGGGAGAAATGGAGGTGATTTGGAAACTTGGAAAAGGTGAAATGGATTCAGACCTTAAGGCGAGAAGTCAAGGAGGACTTCCTGGAGAAACTGATGTCTAAGCTGAGTCATAGATTAGTGAGGTTAAATGGGGGAGGCAGAAAAGTATCTCAGGAAAAGGAAGCAGTATGTATCAGAGCACAGAGGTAAAAGAAAATCACTAAATTCCCAGGGATTGTGTGTCTAATATGTGACAAAGCTAATATTTGAATCCAGATTTATCTAACTCTTTCTGCTGAAACCCAACACAAAAGAGAATCTTTGATCTTCTTCTGCACATAATCAAAATATCCAGTCTTCAAAGGAAATGTCCTAGTGGTTTGAGATATGCTGGGAGCTCCCAGCGAGGGCCGCCGTAGTCTGACAGTGACGCCCACGGGTCCCATGTTAGAGTCAGCGTTTCAGTGAGGCTTTGAAGCTGGTGGTGAAAAGCATTGTTGGCTTCCTCCACAGCTTCCCATAATAGGGATATAAACTTGCAAGTTGTCGCAGTTTGTAAATTTGAGGTTGTAAGAAACAGAAGCCCCAAGCCACGCTGGCTCAAGGCTTGTGTGATGCAGGGGTAATTTTTCTTCAGTTTTGGCTTGGTTGAAGGGGAAGCGTTGCCACCAGGATGTGATTGTTTTTTCCTCTGTGAGCAGCTCTGCTGTGCTCTGTATAGGTTCTGTTCTCAGGGCGAGTCTCTTCCTTTGTGGTGGGCAGAGGACCACCACCATTGTGGTACTTCCAGGTTCAGCTGAATGGATGTGGGATGAAGGTGAGAATCTAATTGTGATCTCCAACTAAAGCCTTATAATTCTGGATTCTGACTCTGACCCATTTGGGTCATCTGCCTACCCTGGAACCAATCATTGTTGTCATGGAATGTCATAAGCTGTTGGCTGAGGCCCGGGTTATGCACTCCATCCCAGAGCTGGGCATGTGGTGTCATTAAGACTTTATGAGCCGGGCTCGGTGGCTCAGCCTGTAATCCCATGCCTTGGGAGGCTGAGTTAAGTGAAATTGCCTGAGCCCGCGGGTTCGAGACCCGCCTGGGCAACTTGGCAAGACCTCATCTCTACAATAAATCAAAAAAATTAGCCGGGCGTGGTAGCACGCGCCTGTAGTTCCTGCTACTTGGAAGGCTGGGGCGGAAGGATCGCCTGAGCCCAGCAGGTCGAGGCTGCAGTGGCCGGGAGCGGGCACTCCAGTCTGGGTGACAGAGTGAGACTCCAACTCCAAAAAAAAAAAAAAAAAAAAAGACTTTATGAACTGAGATCAATTACCAAGGAGAAATGGGGCTATTACTGAAATAATGCGGGGTGGTTCCTGGGCTCCACCCAACCTTTACCTCGCATCCAAAGATACCAATCCTATCTCGAAACCTTAATGACACTCAGAACAAGCACCAGTGTGACAGCTGAGGGGCAGCCCTGGCTGTGTGGAGGGAAATAGGGAAGCTTTGGAAATCAGAAGACTGGAAATTCCATCTAAGCTCCACTTTAACCTACTATGGGATCTGGGCTTATCATTTAACCACTCTGGGACTCAGCTTCCTTGTTTGTAAAATGGGAATGTTAATATCAAGCTCAAAGTGTCATTGTTAAGATCCAATGAGATCCCGTCATGAGAGTACAGCCCTCATGACCTAGTCTAAACCTAACATGTCAGGTACTGGTTGCTGACTAGCAACCCGGAATCTCTTTTGTCTTAGTCAGCTCAGCTACTGAAACCAAATGCTGCAAACTGGATGGCTTAAACAACAGGCATTTATTGTTCACAGTTCTAGAGACTGGGATGTCCAAGATCCTGGTGCTGGCAGATTTGGTTCTTGGTGAGGGTTCATCTCCCTTCCTTGCAGACTGACTCCATCCCATGGTGCCTTCTTTGAGTGTGTGTGGGAGGGGAGATGAAGAGAGAGAAAGGGACAGATGACTGACTTCCTCTTCTTGTAAGGGCAGTAACCCCATCATGAGAGTACAACTCTCATGGCCTTGTCGAAACCTAATTACCTACCAAAGGCTCCACCTCCAACTACCATCACCCTGAAAGGTAAGACTTCAATATATGCATTTGGTGGGGGAGAGACACAAATATTTAGTCCATAATACCTTCATTCCTCTTAGTACAGTATTTTATTTAACCTCTCTGCTTAATAATATACTCCCCTTTTCCCTGTTATCACCTTATCACATTTTAATTTTTATTTTGTTCTTTATAGTCTTGTTTGGTATTTTTAATCCTTAGATTTATTTTTTCAATCTTATTATAACTTATTTATTCTCTTTATTTTCCCATTTTATCTTATTTATGTTAGCTACACATCTTACCATTTCACACAGTATTCTAAAGAGCACATAATGTATACTGTTTATTTATGAATCACCATTTTTATCTTTCCAGTACTGCTTCTTGGCTAATTTCTACTATTGGTAAATGCAATTTACTTGATCTTACTTATTTATTTTTAACCAATATTTATTTCTTTAAATATTTTATTTGTCTTTAATGCTAAGTCTAAAAACTCACTATTATATACTGTTAATAATTTCACTGAAAATCTAAACTGTACCCAAATACCCCAGCAACATTTAATAGTCATTATAACTTTTTGTAATTAAAAAATAATAAAAGTACTTTAACAGCCAAGATCTCATCTATATCTTTCACAAGCTCTTCCATCTTCTAAAAGGAAGAGAAAGAAGACTCAGAGAACTATGTCCTCTTGCCTGAAATCACACAGCTGAATGGTGAAACCAGAATAATCTTTCTGCCCTTTTGACTCAGGTTCATCTTTCTTTCCACTTGAACTTGTTCTTTTCCCCAAGTGCCATGTACCTACCAAATAAAGCCAATTCCTTGGGAACTGGATATCATTGCTTATTTATCCTTTTTTAAAGTACAATTTAAATCTCAGTTTCGCCGGCCTCGGTGGCTAAGCCTGTAATCCCGTGCCTTTGGGAGGCTGAGGTGAGTGGATTGCCTGAGCCCGCGGGTTCGAGACCCGCCTGGGCAACTTGGCGAGACCTCATCTCTA
>CAUYQG010245882.1:0-22169 GCA_963574415.1 Tarsius wallacei
GTGTCTCTGGGAGCCCCAAACTAAGCAGGACCCTTGAAAATTGTTTTGACAACATTATTTTTTTTTTAATTGTTTAGCAACGTTGTTAAAACACTCTTGTAGTGGTTATTTGCCACACATGCTTCAATAATCACTGGGGTAACATACTACAAAGCAACGTTCTAATTGTTTATCCACTAACAGTCACAAACCAAAGACACGAAATATGTTGTCCTGCAAACTTTGAGAAGCCCGGGAATTGTACACTAATTTTAAAAATCCATTTAAAATGTCTTTTTACAAAAATATACATACACTGAGGCATTTTAAATTTGGGCAGTTAAAAGAATGAATTTCTATTCTTTGAGAAACTTCCGTATCCAGAACAGCTTACTTGACCCGTGAATCCTCACTGAGGCTGCTTAAATTATATTTTGTATGAGTTATATTCTGAATAACTCAAGGATGCCTTTCAAACACCTTCTGGGGTTGTGCAGGGCCCATCTGGCCAGACCTAATGGGTCTACGATATGCATTTGTGATATGGTTGTGCACCTCTTTAGAGATTACTGCTAAAATTTCTTTAATATAAAATGATGTGAAACAGCCCTTCAAACTGAAGTGACACCCCCCCAGAGGAAATGTTCGATTGTGAATGTTGAGGCTACTTTGATTCAGTGCAGTTTTCATGGCCCCGAGTTGCCTTATCTACTGCTGGAATGCACTCATTGAATCATATTTTAAACCAGTGTTCTCTATGATTCTATATGCGCCTCCAAGTCTAAGCACACTGGAACTGGATAAAGGGGCACTGTCAAGTTCAATTTAGTCAAGATTACCTCCTCAACAATACTTCAAAGATTTTACTCACATAATTCATACAGGAGGATTAGAATATGCACTCAGTTAAAAAAGATTACTTTGCCATTCTGATGATCATGCACAATCTTATTGCTAATAAACTCTTTTGTATTGTTTCCCACACAAACAAGTAGAATTTCTCATGGGAAATGTGCTTAGGTAATTTTTCCAAAGAAATATATACTAAGCTTGGTGTTTGTTTAAAAACCAACAAATAAAATAGTACCTTAAAGGGAATACCTTACCAGAATATTACAGAAAATTAAACATCTACTAAACCTATAGTAAATGAATAAGTCAGTTTTGGGGGTTTTATAAATAATTTTGATGAGTAATTTTCATTAACCATATGATTATATAAATAAACTTTAGAGAAGATGTTGAAAATGTGCAGCATGTGAGTCTAATTTAGCCTTCATTGCATATTGCCTATCTGGCTCAGTTTTTTAAAAATGTTGTATTTCAGATGCTTACTCGGGTCCATAGCCACCCTCTCAACACCTCATTATTATCTGTACCCAATTAAATTCAAATTTTAGTTACTGTCAGGCCTCATGGGGAGACTGAGATTGCAACCTCTGCATTAAAATAAGGAGCCCGGTGATTTTCCTGAGGCCTCAGGAAAATACATTTAATAATACATTTGAATGTATTTTTGTATATTTTTAGAATGGCCACATACCTACATAGGTTATGACATGACAGAGCATTTAAAATTAAAATGTGATCATTTCGAGACTTTTCTTTCTTCTCCTTTTCTTCCTGTTATTTTTTTGTACCAAGATTTCCTAAACTGAAAATATGTTAGGAAGAAGGCAGATACAGGACCAGTAAAAGAAATGGCAGCAATGAGGCAGGGTAGTTTGTGTAGGTTAGACATAGATAGATAAATTTCTTATGGGAAGTTGTTAGTTTAAAATAAGGAAGTGTCCAGATATCTTGTCTGCAGGCTGGACTGTCCTGTGGGCTAGAATGTGGACTCAGTGTGGACTCCCAGACACCCCACCTCCTCAGTTCATCAAAGAAAAAGCCCATCAAGGTGGTTCTTGTACTGGAAATTGAAAGCTATAGAAATGATCATCAGATCCCTTTTAGCTCATAAATTAACATAGTCACAAAGTCTGGCAAGACAGTCTATCAAGGAAAAATACATGTTCCGGGAAAAGACCATCCCCTCAACCCATCAGAGTTCTCTGGAGCAGCGATACCTGTAGCCCACTCATTTACATATTAATATTAAGTAGCTATGTGAACTTTTTTGTCACAAGCAAAAGAGCAATTTTTCTCCTGCCTGTTGCCTACTGGCCTCTCTCTCTATCTATCTCTCTCTCTCTGTCTCTCTCTCTCTATGTATATATCTGTCTCTATCTCTATCTCTGTCTCTCTTTCTTTTTCTAATAAATTGTTTTAAAGCTTTGCTGGCCATTCTGAAATTCTTTTCAGTAGTGGGACAAAGAACCCATGAGCATTGTGCTGCACCCCATCCAGCTACAGCACAAGCAACAAGCTAAAGTCCTTTCAATCAGTTGATTGTCCTGGGTCACACTCTGGTAATCACTACTGCTGACACATAGAGGTGACCCTGAGGCAGGTAAAAACAATAAACAGCAAGGTGTCTCTAAAGCTCCTGGAGAAAATGCCCAATTGCCCTGCACAGTGTAATTTAATTTGATAATCAAGACTAAGGGCGAAGCCACATCAGAGCCAGCAGTTTCAACTCATAATTGAGGAAGAACTCCAGATGTTCTCCTCCTGACTAAGCTAGCATTGACTTGTTATAAAGAAGTTGGTGGACCAGACTACTCATCATTAAAGTAGACTTTTCCTTTTTGTCTGGGTCACAAAAGAAAAAATAAATAAAAAGACTATTTACTTTGCTGAAGGGCATCAATTCGTGCCAATTCAACTCTAAAAGTAAAACAAGTGGGAACTTCAAAAACATGCCTGAGTTCATTAGGACATATTACTGACTCACAGGACATCTTAAAGGAAGGATTCTGTAAGCCTAAGCCAGATAATTAAAGACATCAAAGTCATACTGAGTAAGAAACCAACTATCTCCAACCCTTTCTCTCACCACCGTACGGTAACTTTAATTTTCATTGTTTGATCTCAAAGAATTAAGTTTTCTGATGAGGTTACAGAGAAGCCCTGGAGGGTATTAGACTGCCATTTTTTTTACACAAGTACAGTACTCCTCCTTATCCACATTTTTTGCTTTCCATGGTTTCGGTTACCCACGGTTGGCTATTTTTGCTAATAAAAGATATTTTGAGAGAGAATCACCACGTTAATGTAACTTTTATTACAGTATATTATTATAACTACTCTATTTTATTATTAGTTATTGTTATTAATCTCGTCTAGTACCTAATTTTTATAAATGTATATACAGGGTTTGGTACTATCTGCAATTTCAAGCATACAGTGGGGATCTTGGAACATATCCCCTGCAGATAAGAAGGGACTTCTGTATTTTGATACCAAAGTTTTGCCACTTGGAATTCAGAGCAGCATGCAAAAAGTTATTAGTTTCATGGTGTCCTGAGGGGAAACAGGAATGGAAATTGGAATTTAGTTATTTTTTTCAGACTTGGGCTAGAACTTCTGGGTGAGCGATTCTGCTATAGCTAGCTTTACTAATGTATGGCGTAGATGGTATGATCTGAAAGGTTTCAGTTTAATATCTTCAAAATTCAAACTCACTGCCTGTCATTTCACCATTGGGGTCTCCTTCCTTTGGGACTTAGAGGCTTCTTAATCATGTAACTTTACTGGCAGAACTTGGAATTGAACTTACTTTATTGAATTTTCCATCTAGGGGGTTTTCTCCACTTTGTTGTAGCCCCTTAACCAACAGCACTTGAGAACAAGCATGGGACTCCCAGGAGAAGCATGGCTTCAAAGGGACCAGCAAGCAGCCGGGCTTGTTGGTTCAGCCTGTAATCCCAGCACTTTGGGAGGCCAAGGCAAGTGGATTGCCTGAGCCCGCGGGTTCGAGACCTTCCTAAGCAACTTGGCGAGACCTTGTCTCTACAATAAATCAAAAACTAGCCGGGCGTGGTAGCGCGCATCTGTAGTTCCAGCAACTTGAAAAGCTGAGGCGGAAGGATTGCTGGAGCCCAACAGGTCGAGGCTGCAGTGGCTGGGAGCGTGCCACTGCCCTCCAGTCTGGGTGACAGAATAAGATTTCGACTCAAAAAAAAAAAAAGTGGGGCATGGGGGCAGCAAGAAGTCTCAGGAATCAGTGACAGAAAACTGACAGAGATGTTGAGTAGATTCTAAGGAAGATACAAGTCTACTTGCAGGTAGGATTTCTTCTAATCCCACCTTTTGGAACTGCAGTATTGATTGAATGTATGACACCCTTCTTCCGGAAGGTACTCAATAACATATTTTAAAAATGGAAGATAAATGACTTTAACGTGAAGAATTCTGTTTCCCCGCAGGACACCATGAAACTAAAACTAAGAAGAAACATTGTCAAGCCAGCACTGAGGTGGCCAATGAAAGTAACCACATTCCTTTTTAACATAATTACACTGTCTCTGTCATTTTGTCATCAATATCAAATTATCAGAAAGCCAGTGACTAGAAATGAAAAAATAAAGTCAGAGCTTGTAACATGACAGAATAAGTAAGGTAGACCAGCCATTCCAATTTTCCTGAGACTGATGGAATTCCTGGAATATGGGACTTTTGGTGCCCAAAATAGGACGGTGCAGGGCAAATCAGAATGGTTGGTTAACCAAGGTGAGAGGCAATTTAAATAAACACTTAGTTCTGTTCTTTACATGGCTTGGCTTCCCTATTCAAAAGGTTTACCCAACTGTAAAGAATATGTCCTCAGAGAAAACACCATGCAGGGCCATTGTCCGGAAACATACATTTGGAACTTACTTTGGTGTCTCACTCAAAGGCAGGAAAAATATCTGGCTGGCAACATATTTTTAGCTTGGGTACTGAGTGAGTTTAAGCTTCAAAGAAAGCAATGGTACAGAAAAGCCATTCTGGAGGTGATTGAATGTGCTGTGGCACAGGAAATGTATAGACCCAATCCATATCAGGGCACAGCACTCACCCCAGACAAATTTGGTCTACACATCCCAAGTTTACTCAGTGTTTTCCCACCTCCTCTGTCCCAGAATGCCTTTCTTATTCTTTGACAACTGCAGAAAAGAAAAATATTATATATTCTTCCAGGATCTTTTGAAATTCTACTTCTTTGGGAAAGGCATCCATGGTCAGGCACGGTGGCCCATGTCTGTGATCCCAGCACTTCGGGAGGCCAAAGCAGGAGGATCAGTTGAGCCCAGGAGTTCAAGACCAGCCAGACAACATTGAGAGATCCCGTCTCTAGTTGTGATGGTATGCCCTGTAATCTCAGCTACTCCAGAGGCTGAGGTGAGAAGATCTTGAGGCCAGGAATTTAAAGCTGCAGTGAGCTATGATCATGCCACTGCTCTCTAGCCTGATGAGAGCAAGATCCAGCTCTCAAAAAAAAAAAGACATCCCTGACATCCTGTCTCCTTTAAGCTTCTACAGGGATAATTTTCTTCTTTTGCTGTTTGTCTACTGGTTATGTCAATAACTGATTTTTCAATGTCTTATCTCCCTAGCTGAGTTGTGAAGGGTGGGGTAGGTTGAAGTAGAGTTATTCTTTTTTTTTTAAAAAAAATGTTCTCTGATCTGTTGTATACTGCCTATCCCAGAATAGGCTTGTTGATTGTTTAAGTCAACACTATGCAACTGAAATATAAGGTGAGTCACATTTCTAGTTTGAAAAAAAAGAAGGAAAAAGAAACAACAGGTGAAATGAATTTTAATTATATATATTACTTAACCCAATATATTAAAAACATTATTTCAATGTGTAGTTAGGTGAAAATTAATGAGACATTTTTATATGATTTTGAATGAACAAAGTATTTGAAATTCAGCATGTATTTTGCATTTTAGCACATCTCAACTCTGACTAGCCACATCTTAAATGCTCAAGATCGGCATGCATGTGGTCAGTGGTTACCATATCAGATAGCACAGGTCTAAATGTTAAATTGAGAAAACATACTAATGTGGATAACGGAGACTTTTATCTGATAGAAGTTTAACTTGATTCTATAATCAATGAGAAGATACCATGAGTTTTTTATTTTTTTTACAAAATCTTAAAACATTTTATTTGGATGTTTTATAGAAATTTAATATATATTATCTTTTATTTCATGCATTACTTTTATGACAATCACATAATATAAAGAAAATATTATTTTTTAATTTAAAGACTCATGTAAAATAATCCCAAATCCCTCAAATTGACCCAAGTGTGCCACACAAATGTTTATTTTCTATATGTGACACTGACATGAAGAAGTCTGAGAAGCTCTGTATGTAGCTTCTAGAATGGAATAATCCAGAATATGTGTAGTACATTTGAATGAGGTTTAAGGGATAACTTCGTCCATGGAAAGTATGGCAGAAAACTTCAAAAGAATCAGAAAAATTGTGGTGGATTCACATGAGTTCCATCTTTACAGAATTATTTGGAAAAATATAGAGTTCCACCATGTTAGAAAAAAAAAAAAAGCTAAACCACAAGACCGAAGAAGACCTAAAGTAAACCAAGTGTTCAAAATGAGACTTCAATCTGATGCCATAATGAGTTTTTTAGAAGACTGCAATAACTTGTCTTAGCAGGGCTCACTGGCTCACACCTGCAATCCTAGCACTTTGAGAGGCTGAAGTGAGAGAATTACCTGAGCTCAGGAGTTTGAGACCAGCCTGGGTGACATGAAGAGACCTTGTCTACAAAAAATTAAAAAAAATTAGCCGGGCATGGTGGTGTGTGCCTGTAGCCCCAGCTACTCAGGATGCTAGGGTGGAAGGATGGCCTGAGCCTAAGAGGTCAAGGCTGTGGTGAGCTATGCTTGTGTCACTGCACTCCAGCCTGGGCGACAGAGTGAGACTCTGACTAAAAACAAAAACAAAACCCAAAAAACAAAAACAAAAAACCATCAACCAAACAAAAAAATGTGTCTTAATGAGAACAGAGGTTGGGAAGGTAAATTTGATAGTAATCAGAGAAAGGGCTACTTCTGTGACAAAGAATAAATGGAGCAATCGTGACAGACTTTGTGATCAATGGAACGTAAAAAATTAAAGGAGAGGCCAGGCTCAATGGCTCGGCCTGTAATCCCAGCACTTTAGGAGACTGAGGTAAGTGAATTGCCTGAGCCCGCAGGTTCGAGACCAGACTGGGCAACTTGGTGAGATCTTGTCTCTACAATAAATAAAAAATTAGCCAGGTGTGGTAGCACGTGTCTTTAGTTCCAGCTACTTGGATGGCTGAGACTGAAGGATCGCCGGAGCCCAGCATGTCGACGCTGGGGTGGCCGTGAGCGTGCCACTGCATTCCAGCCTGGCAGAGTGAGACTCCAACTCAAAAAAAAAAAGCCTGGAGTGCCAGGAGAATAGTAAGAAGGAAGTAAGAGAGAAATATCAGTCTCAGAAAGAGATTAATATGCTTTCAATCATACAGTTTTAGGTGGTGGTAAGTTTATCTCACCAGAGGCACAATTTGGAGCAAGAATAAAAGATGAGGCCTGGCAAACATCTTTTGGGATTGATGCCATTACGTTGGTTGAGCCTGAAAAATGGATAACAACTAAGATTGTGAAGGTTGATGGAGAAAAGAGCTATTCAAGAATTTAATTTTAAGAGTGCCATAGTTAGCAAGCAGGACTAAAAGTTATCAAGGTGCTTACAAGGAAAACCAAGAGAACCCAATGGAAGCCAAGGGGGAAGACAAGAAAGAAACAGACAGCAGAAGAGAACTCGAGGAATGTGAGAACTGAGAAGGATCCATTGGACATGTGTAAGAGATCTCTAGAGCAATTAGAACCTTTGTCAAGGCTGAAGGAAAGTAAGGGGATTTACGTTAGCTGAGCTCCTGTCTAAACCCCCGATTTTCAATCCTTAGAGCAATAGGCTAACTGAAGTTATTTGGCTTGAGAAAGCTGACTTTTCCGGCAGATACAGTCCCAGCAGGAATCCTGGCAGAAGGAAACAGAGACTAGCATGGGGCGGGTGGAGCTGTGGGCAGTACTTGATTAATAGCCAATATAAAGAAAACCCAGAAAGAAGCCAAGTGACAGGACACAGGGAAATTTGTAGGGAGAGTCATGTGGAACTGAGAAGCATTGCGAAACCATTATTTGGTCTTAGTTAAAATACACGCAGAAAAATATGAATGTAAAAGATAACTTGTCATTTTTTTCTTCCCATTTTCCCCATGTTTTGTCGTTTCCCTTAAGGAATGAGCAGATATGGAATGTGTCTAACGGAACATCGCCTTTAATTTTTTTTTTACACACTTTTGAAAGGGGTGTGGAGAAAAACTGTGGCCTGAAAGCCCTTGAAACTCTAGTGGCCCAAACTCTGGTCCAATCCTTTTTCTCTTTCAAGCCTATTCAATTATAGCACAAACATCAGTATCCAGTATCCAACAATCTGGAAAAAAAAGGGAGGGGGTATTTCGCTCATGTTCATTGGAATAGTTTGGGGATAATAGAGTCACAAATTAGAACTAATAAGAATCAGCTCATCCAGACTTGATAGTTAAAGTAAATCCCTTATTCGTGGACAAGAGACTTACTTTGGGTTGTATTTGGCAACTGTGGGAAGACAGGGTATGGAATTTATTTAGCTTCAAAATTCCCTTGAAATTCCCTGCAATTTCACAAAATCTTAGGAGTCCAGACTTGCACAAATGCTTGTGAAATCTTTGGAAGATGACAATCAAGGTTACTCCTTCTACTGAAAATGACTAAGCTGGATTTTCTGTAAATTCCTAAGGAGGAAACTTGACAGATGAAAGTGAAAAGTGACAGTGGTACACTGGGCAGGGTGAGTTAGAAGGTGGTGAAAACATGACTCAACTAGGAGGAAGATGCTAATCCCATTCCTGGCAGCAGAAGGAGATGCAAATGAAGATGAAGTCAAAATAGCTTGAGCTGTTTCAAATATTTTATTTCTAAAAATATTTTTTTCTTGTTGCCTAGTCCATCTTGGAGACTCATACTAAATATGTGGACATCCTGTCCTTTCTACATCTAAAGGCATTTTAAAAGTTGAGAAATATCCAAAGACGTGATGCAGGTTTAAGGGTTAATCAATAATTTCCAACAGGAAATAAAAAATATCAAGTTAAAAAAGTGTGTCAAGATATTCGTCAATCTTGTTAGAAAGTTGTTTGAGAGGACTTGCTCATTTTTGCTTAGAGATGAAATGCCTTTTATCACTCACACACATGGACACAGAGTGTTCTTGTCTCAGGAAACGCTCAGATGGACAGATTAGATCAACTCAAAGATTAGTATTCTGATTAAATTGGCAGTTTCTAAATGTCAAATAGATTTGTTGATCCCAAATCATTGTGCTGCAATCTAATCACATATTCAACACAGACTAAAACAAAGGGTGTTTAAATAAAAAATGTGTGCGGAAATCGCTTAGGTTTTAAAATAGGAATCTCTACTTTTTTTTGAGCCAGGTTAAAGATTTTAGATTCTTCGTCCATAGAAACTAGACAAAGTATCTTAAGTCCTCCTAGCTTGTGGGAATTTGGCTTGAATACACATGCGACATTTCCCTCAATGTTATTAATGACAGTTTGCATAAGGAATCTTTTTTTTTTCCTGTAAAAACAAGTTTGCATGGAGAGTCTCTATTACTTATGACATTTACTCTTTCAGATGATACCCTGGTAATCAGGGTGCTGTTTAAACCTCCAGTTCTTTAATGATATCCATAGATGGCTTCATCTGGTATGAAAACTCTTGAAATAGTAACTGAGATTTTGTGCATATATCACTTTCCGGAGTGAAGCGCCACACCATTTAGTAAATTCTCTTGGGAAAACATGCCTTAAAATTAAGAATGATCTAGAACATCACATGAAAACTATATGTATTGTACTGCAGCAATATGAACCTGGCACTTTGCCAAAGTTATCAGTAGGGTAAAGGGACGTTTACCACAATATTAAGCAAAAATAAGGTAGACCATTCTGTCAAACAAAAATAACAATATGCACGTATTGTTCAATTCAGTGCCAGTGTTTTGCTTCATTTTGGGTTAAAATTAACAGAGTTTCACATTGTGACTTTAATCTTATCAGAAACGCCTAAAGTCAACAAAAGCACAGTATGAGAACCCTTGATTGTGTAACTTCTGCTCTTGCTCCCCTGGAAATAGCAAATGGCATTTTCTTACAAACCCACCCTCAAATAATCTTATCTAACTGTTCATATTACTGGAGTTTTCAAAATAGCAAACGCACATTATTTATAAATTCTCATGTTTTATTTAACAAAGCACGTCCATCCGGGCTTCTGTTTTTCATCGTTATTATTTTTATCCTTTTTACTCTCTCCTCTCTCAATTCTTCTCAGGGGGAAAAGCAGACGCGGGACCAAAACCCCACTTTGAAGAACTCTGCGAGAAGATTCGGACCCGCCCCTGAGATTGGGTCCTCCTGGGAAAGCAAGAATTCTTCCCCGCGCGCAGCCGCCTCCCAGGCCCGCGCGCTCGGCAGAGCGCTCGCCCACGTGTGTCCGCGCTCCGCCGGAGACAAGCGCGCGGCGCGGCGCCGGACACCGCCCACCCCGAGGATTGGCCGGCGTGGCTGGGGCCGGGCGGGAGGCGGGCTCCGCGTGGCGGTGGGCGAACGCGGGAGAGGAGAGGCGGGGTGGGCGGGGGGCGGGGAGGGGGAGGCCGGCCCCGCCCTGCCCCGCGCCCCGCCCCGCCCCGCGCCCCGCCCCTGCCCCAGAGCGGCTACACAGAGGGGCGCCCACGTGCCCAGCCCGCCTTCTGCAGCGCTGACCAGCGAGGCGGCGGCTGCTCCTCCAACCTCCCCGAGCCGCGGGTCCCCGACACGCTCCAGCCGCCTGCCCGCCGCCGCTGCTCGGCCGGTCCCTAGCAGAGCCCCCTAGTAAGTTGCCAAGTCTCCCGCCCTGCGGAGGGGCCGTAGGGAGGGGCACCCAGGGCGCCCCGGCCGGCAGGGAAGGAGTGGGGCGGGGGCGCCGAGGATGCGTCCAGCTGAGCACCACCGCCCAGAGGCCGCTTTCCCGCGATTCTTGGGCGGAGAGTCCGGGGGCAGGGGGCAGGGGACAGGGGCTGCAGCAGCGGATTCTTGTCCTCAGAGCTGCGTTCCCGGTGGCGGTCAGCTCAGCCTGGGGCGTCGGGGGCCGCGGGGATCGCGGGAGATGGGAGAGGGCCTGGCACGGCGACTCCACGGGGTCCCTTTGGTTATTGCCGTCCCAGGGGGCCCCGGGCACCCCTCTCGGGGAGGGTAGGCTGAACCTTCCAGCTCTGCACACTAAGGGGTGCCCAGAGTCGCCTTCCGCCCCCTTGGGGTTCTTGGTTTAAATTTGGAACAGGGCTTGGGTCACTGGAAGATTTTTCATATACCGCGGAGAACCTAGCAAGGCAGGTAAAATGGTCCTTTGTGGCATTTGTCTTGGGTAAATGAGCGCTCCGTTTGAGATGTTGTGTCCTTTAATCCCATTTCGTGAAGTCTTAAGGCTTGAACTCGAAATGCTGTTCTTGAGTTTTAGGGAAACACTTTACCCATCACCCCAGAGTGCCTGTCCATCCAGAGAACTTTCCACTTTTTATTGACGCTTCTGTCCAGTCTATGGAGTAAGGTATTCAGAGATTGTATTTTAAAGTCGTTTAAAAGAAATGCATGCAACAAAAGTCACAGTCGTAGATGACTTTCTAAGTAGAAAGAGTACTTAGATTTCAGGAATAAAATTGCTCAGGCTATTCAAAAATATCCATGCAAAACTGTCTAAAAAACCTTTAAGTGACTAATTTTGGAGTGGCAGATAGTGTAATAAGATTTATGTAGACTTTTGTGCAGAAACTAATCCTTTTAATGAGTGAATATGGTCAGATTTTTTTTTTTTTTTTTTTGAGTTGGAGTCTCACTGTCGCCCAGACTGGAGTGCAGTGGCCGCTCCTGGCCACCGCAGCCTCGACCTGTTGGAACTACAGGCGCGCGCTACCACGCCCGGCTAATTTTTTTTTTTTAATTTATTGTAGAGATGAGGTGTCGCCAAGTTGCCCGGGCGGGTCTCGAACCTCAGCCTCCCAAAGGCGCGGGATTACAGGCTGAGCCACCGAGCCCGGCTTATGGTCAGATCTTAATAGAGCTTGCTGGATCCTGTCCAGGAGCCTGGATTTTGAAGTTAGAGTGTATGTGACCTTGACTTGGTGATACTTTTTCATTCTTGCCTTCCCTATTATTTAAAACTTAATAATTATCTCCTCAGGAAAGTGAAACATTTTGTGTTTGTAGTCTTTCTTTAGGAGATGAATATTCTTTATTCATTATTACTTTCTTAGGGTTATTTGTAGTATTAAATCCTTTTTTCTTGTAATTGCTCTGAAGTTTAACATGAAATGATCTCTCCGTGCAGAAGAACATGACATTTTTTTAAAATCTTTTTTTTAAAAAGTTGCTATTGGCTGCTCTGGATTGAATCTGGTAGGCCACATTATTACAGTTTTTCAAGTTTCCTTCCTTGTCCCTCATGTCCCTCATTTACCTTAAGGCATTTTAATCTTTTAGTGTGTGTGGTGGCCTTGGATACCAGAGTACAGCCAGCACTGTGGTATCTGCAAGGATTCCGTTTGCAGAATCCTTAGCCTCCTTAGCACATCAGCATAGCCCTTTTGATTCCAGAGACTCTGATCTTTGTCACTGGACTTGGGAGGCTGTCAAGTAGAATAGAAGCTGAGCAGAGATGTGGTCGTTTAAAAGCCTGAGAAGACGCTGGATAGTTTCATCTTGCATTCCCATATATTTTTGCCATTTGAACATATGTGTTGGAAGAACTCTGAAGTTCATGATTTTTGCTTCCCACTGCAATTGGCTCACTCACCTTTGTAGAGTGGAAGTGCCTCATCGCCATTCTAGGAGGCCACCTTCTGTTCCCTTCTCATAGCTCCTAGCTAAAGTCATTTTTGTTTCTCCTGGCTTTTTTGGCCAGACATGGAGCCCTCCTCTGTAATCCTTTCTTCACTTTTTGCCCCTTCATTTTAAAATAGTTTTTCCCTCATACTTTTCTTCTGGGTACTGTTTAGTCTAGCTTCTGTCTTTCCTTCTGTTTTTCTTGTCTTTCTGTTTCTTTCTCTTTCCTCTTTCCCCTTTCCCTCCCTCTCTCTTCCTTTCTCTCTCTCTCTCTCTCTCTCTCTGTGTGTGTGTGTGTGTGTGTGTGTGTTTAGAGCCATCTGCTGGTTTTATTTTGGTGCCCTTTGGTGTTCTTGGAAACACGCTCATGTTGCTTTTTGCTCTATTATTTCTCCAAATGTAGATATGAACACGTTGGTTCTAAAGACTTGCCTCTTATAGACTACTTACTAGATGCCGGACCTTTAGAACAAAAGCAAAACTTTCAGTTGAATATGTTGCTAGGTATTCACATGTTCAATATTGTGTGCATCGTTTAAATGCTTTGTCATTAACTGAATCCTGAAAAACTCAGCTGTAAGATTTCACTTATATGATACCACTTATCTGAATGGTTTTGAAAATCTAAGTGGTTAACTCATTTCTAAATCTTTAACCTGGACATTCAAGACTATATAGATATAACCTTGAAAAATAACAAAAACTAATAAAAATTTTCTTGTCATTGTCTTCTATTTTAATAACTTCATTCTCATGCTTAACTCAGTGGCAGCTATCACATGCTCAGTATGTCTTTTTTTTTTGAATCAGTGTCTCACTCTTATGTAGACTGAAGTGCAGTGGCACACTCATGGCCATGGGCATCCTCAATCTGCTGGGCTCAGCCAATCCTTCCACCTTAACCTTCCAAATAGCTGGAACTACAAGTGTGTGCCACCATGCCCAGCGAATTTTTTTTTTTTTTTAATTGTAGAGTCAAGGTCTCCCCATGTTGTCCAGGCTAGTCTCAAACCCTGGGCTCAGGCAATCCTCTCACCTCCTCCTCCCAAAGTGCTGGGATTATAGATGTGAGCCACTGTGCCCGGCCTCAGTATGTCTTTATTGTTGAGTGAATGCTACCGATTTTAACAGTTTGTGAAAAGGTATTTTATATGTCTTCAAATGTATTTTTTTCATTGAAAACTCACTGAGTCCCCACTCTGTACAAGGTACCGGACAACCAAAAAATAAGTGTCACTCCAATTTTGGAGAGTCTTTAACTAGTTTTACATCTGGGGAGCTATCCATTGATGGATTTTTAAGAGCTTTTTGTTTTGCTGAAACTGTATAAAAACTGAATAACTGTTTTAATACTGTTTGCTATAACTTTATATTTTTTAAAAAAAAGTCACTTCTAAATGGATGACTTCAGTACTGTCTGTGCCAGAAAGCAAGTAATGAGCACGTTCTCTCTAACATATGAAGACGATGCCACTATTTGATCATCAAAAGCACATGTGCTTGGCATTTTTATTTCACTGGTAGTAACACATTTGTCCTGACTCCTCTTATACTTTCCTTTTACTTGACTGTCTGACTATTGTTTTAGAAGTGGTATTTGTGACTGTGGAAATATGGATGTCACTGACAAAACTAAACCCACTAGGCATTCATTTCCATCAGCCTTCAACTAGTTAAGATAATCACAGCATGATTCATCTATTAAGTTTTCTTATCTAAGTTATAAAACATAACTGTTATATAGTAATCTGTGGGTGCAAGCAGTATACTGTTGTTTTTTGAGTGCTTATGGACTCTTTTAAACTTTAGATATTTCTGAGAAGGACCTCTGTTGTCACTGTTACCCTTCTCACTGGTGAGTATAATTAGTACTAACTTAAGGCAAGATTTGAGTTCGTGTAGTTTTTGTTTTAAAGGCTGGATCTGAATATATGGATCACATCTCTTCTGTTCTTGTTTAGACTTTTAGTTTGGCTCTCTCTCCTCAGAGAGATCTGTGGTTCCCTGTTTTTCTGGACACGTGTTGATATGATATGTTGTTAGAAATATTAGGGGTTTTTGACATAGGACTTTACACATGCAAGATTGAATCATCAAGCTAGAGTGTTCTAGTGCTACAAATGTCATGAACTTAATTTTATGCCTTAAACCAATCGTCCTGTGAAAAATAAAATACAGAATACATAGAATGAAATAAAAAGTGAAAACAACATCCGCACACCTCTCTTTGGAACTGAGCCCAATCTGGGATTCAGCAATAAGGCAAATGGTATGAGAACATTTCATGGCCTTTCTGCTCAGAGTTTTTTTTAAAAAAAGCCCTGACTATGTTGTCTTCATTTTTGGAATATTTGGCGGACAATATACAACAAATAATTTTTATGCCCCTTGTTGACTCTCACTAGTTTTTCCCACAGTTGTGGAGGAAATTCTCTTTTTTCCTTAACCCATTCTGGCTTCATCAAGGCTCCCCAAGACTTTATACAATTATATCTTTTATGCAGTACTATTTACACCTTCCAAACTCACTTTTTTTTTTTTTTTTGGTTTATTTATTTATTTTTTGGTGAGTAGTCACGTTTTAAGATAAATGGATCTATTCCATTTATCTTAAAACGTTAAAAAACAGATGCCAGTCCTCAAAATTCAAGTAATAACATGAACCTTAATGCTCTTTCTTTATTCATTTTACTTCTGCATGGGCAGAAAGACGTTATGTGGGTTGGTACCTTGATCATAATTAGAAGATCAAGATGGCTTGGTTAGGATCTTTTCATGCCTTGGCTGTGGGTATCCAGGGGTTATGTTGGTAAATAATGATAGTCACTAGTGAAATTAATGGTTGTATTGAACCATAAGGGAAAAATGGAATCTCTTTGCAGGCTCATTGCTACTTGTTTCCTCCATTAATATGAAGTTGTGATAGATTTTTCCAAATGCAGTGCAATTTCTACTTTTAAAAAAATCACACTAAACTTTTTAGGACTTGAAATACATTTGCATGGCAGAGGTGGGAAATCATCTGTGTATCACAGGCAATGTCTGTTTTCCCAAAGCTTGTGGATCCCTTGGGTTATATTTCTCTTCCCCACCATTCCTGCTGTCTGTTCTCTAAAGGAAGGCATGAGTTTGGCGGAAACAATTTAATTTGTTTTTTGTGAGTCTAACTGCAAAATCTGCCACTTCCTATGCAGAATTTATAGTAATAGTGTGTGCAACTCAATTACTGAGTTTTGATGTGTTGGAATTCCCTTGGGATAGGAAATATGATTTTGTAACTGTGATTCTAAGAATATCCTATGAGGTATTAAATTTGGATGTTCCACGACCAGAGGTTAGTTAATCCATTTTGGATGAATACGTGTGTGCATAACTATGGCCCAGATCTGGACTCTGTAGAGAAGCAAAGAGTAAATAATTTGGTCCCTTTCCTTTGGGTGTTGACCACCTAGTAAAGGAGATAGCAACAGATACACGTACAGTCCAAGGAGTAGAATGAAATGCCTTATGCGGGATACAAAAAACTGAAGGTGATGTGAGATGATCTATTCTAAACATTTAAGAAATTTGCATTGTGTTCCTGACAAAGAATAAGGGCTCAATCAGTTTTAGGTATTTTTTTATTATTACTTTTAAAACCATTACCGTTCCTTCTCCTCCTCCTCTGCTTACTCTGATTAAACTTGAGTCCTTAGGAATTGAGTTTTGGCTAATCAGTTATTCACCAAAATTTGTGTGGGGGAGGGCAATAATACTTGCTAATGATTTGGCAAAATTGCCCATGATTTGTTATCTGGGTTTCTAGAAAATTATATTTAATTGAAAATTCAAACTATCCTGAAACATCTAATAGGAAAGTTAAAACACATTGGGACATCATATTTTAGATGGACATCTTGAAGAGTAAAATTATTCCAAAATTCCAATCAAGTTAAGAGCATGAAATTATCTTAATTTCCTACAGTATCAGTTGAGTTGCTGCATTAGGCAAGCTTGGTACTTCGATACATTTAGCGAGCTTAAAATCCATTAAAGGACTTGTCAAGAATGTAGAGATCACAAGAGAACTTCAGTCATGACTCCCATTATTGCTTCTTCCAGCAGAAGACCTTCTGAAGACCACGAGGAAAGCAGTCAGCATTTACAGGTTAGTGTTATTTCAGTCTTGGCTTTTAGCTTGGAATGGACATAGGACCGATAAAAAAAAATGTTGATAGTGGAAGGATTCTTGTTTATCCCATGTCAGTGAGGGAAGAGTTCTTTTGTTAGAAGGAAACACATTCAGTTTAGTTTCCTACCATTGGCCTAGAGAAATGCCTTAAAAATACATGTGTTTACTATAGACTTCAATTCCAGTCAGACATAGTTCTTCCATCGTACAAAGAAGGTTTCCGTGAAGATATGAAATTGGATATCTGGTTCTTGTGAATGTGTCTTCTTAAAAAAAAAAAAATGCAGTGTCTCGTGCCTGTAATCCCAGTACTTTGGGAGGCTGAGACAGGAGAATCACTTGAGGCCAGGAGTTTGAGACCAGCCTGGGCAATCTAATGAGACCAGCCTGGGCAACCTAATGAGACCCCATCTCAACAAAAAAGCAAAACAAATCCTGAGAGGCAGTGGGAATGGGAGAGTGGAGAAAAAATTGACTCACATTTTTAATCTACTGGGCAAGTTATTTAAAGGAATGCCGGGGTGAGTTCATTTCTACTAGGTGAATCACTACACAAGGTTTTCATTTAATGTATCCTCCGAATTCCATTAATCATTATTCTTCACTACATGCTGTTGGCATGCCACTGTTGGCTCATATTTAGTCAGTAAGTAAGGGGGAAACCAAAAAAAAAGGAATTATTTTTTGAGGGAAGTTCTCTTGTAGTACAGGCTTTCCCCACTAGGTAAGTGTTCTAGGAACCCATTGGCATCCACGTACCAGCTAGTGTTGTGAGAGGCTGCACTCTGCTTCAGTTAATTATTTGTGGGGGGGGATTCTTTTAACACATTTGCCCATTTCATGATGGGTAATTTATGAACACACCTGCCCACAGCACTGAGTTTCAACCATTTTTGACCAAAACCAGCATGAACTGTGTGTCCCAAACTCCCTATTCACCCAATCTCACCCCAAACAACTTCTTTTTCCTCCTCGATGAAAAAAGTCCTCAAAGGGAAACTTTTGCTGATGTGGAAGAGGTGAGGCAAAAAAAGGACAGAATCATTGAAAGGCATCAAAACTGATGGGCTCAAAAACTGTTTCAAGCAGTGGAAAAAAGCATCTTGATAGGTATATTGCATCAAAGGGAGAGTACTTTGAAGGCGACTGAAATTTAAACATGTAAGAATAAATACACAATTTTTTATAAATAAATTCTGATTTTCTTTGGGTCCCCCCTCATATTATTCATTTTAGTTTCTTGGCCTGGGTGATGGGTGAATATTCATTATATAATTATTTTAATATAAGTATATAAAAATTTAAATGAATTTCCTCCAAATAAACTAGTAAATAAACTTTTCACAAATGTTTTGTTTTTTTCAAGTAGAAAACATCTGTATTGAACAAAATTGTTCCCTTTCTGTCAAAAGAATGGCTTTCTTTAGCTAATGATTTTTTTTCCTTCCTGAAATTCCCTTTATATTCACTTCTATGATGTTCCGGGTCTCTTCCAGTGAAGAGTATTTCTTATTTACATGGGCCCATAGTTTACAGGATGTCTTTTACTTGTTTCGGTTCTTGTCCTGATAAGAATTCAAATGGAAACTCTTCCTGATAGTTTGTGCCAACGTGGGTATGGATTTCTCTGGGAAAAGCCTGTGTCCAAAACTTTATGCTACACTGTATAGACTTTATCTGCATTAATGATCATATTAAACAAAACAATTTTATATTTGTTTGATTTCAACAGCAAGTTTTAAGTGGTTTCTTTAAATTCTGTTGTAATTTGGACAGTTGCTTGGGAGACATCTTTGCTCTTGAGTTCTAGGGAGACCTAGAAGGAACCTGGGGTGAGCTTTGACACTCCATTCTTAGGGCTCATAAACCACACGAGGAATTTACCTTTGTCCCAGTGCCAGAGAATGAAGTCAAATTGGCTGTGATTAACCAAGCAAAGCGAGATTGCTGTTTCAATTCTTAGACTTGGCATTTTGCATTGATCTGGACTTTTATGAAGGAGCTGAAAAAATAACAAACTACTGAGAGTTCAGCTTATTGATCACCTTGAAACAAAATGGCACTGCCGATTGTGTTAGTAAATCTCAACTTGGAGTAAGTATTGAGCACCAGCTACGTGCCATGCAAGGGTGAATGAGATTGAGGCAGGAGGTAAGTGAGACCGTGTGGCTCTTGTGGGTCACAGGTCAGTATCTTATGGGGTTCAGTGAGACTTGGTTCATAAGTAAAGGCCGTAAGGGATTGAAAACCTTGTCTTCGTTTTTGCTCTTTATTTCACAATCTAAAATCTTGCATCTCAGTGAGATTTTAAAATAGTTATGTAATTATAATTGGCAAATCCCATCCTTGATATAATTGCTCATGGTTTCCATTATAGGATAAAATTGGGGTTGTTTTGAGTGACCACAGTAACTAATAATTCTGTCAAATTTATCTGTTGTGTTTCTATATTCATTCCTTAAGGAACTCATATATGTTCAGAGTTACTTTCCTACCAAACCCTCTTCTTTTGGGGGTTTTTATCTTTTATTATGCGCTTACATTGACAAATCTGGAGAAGTTCAAGGTCATATTCTTTTTAGGTAGAATCGTATTACTATTTACAAGGTGAGCTCCGTGCAGTTTGAGTAGTCTCTGAGATTAAAGTGTGCAATTCTTGGAAGATTGAGTAACTGCATTAAGCAGGCGAAGCAAAGAGATTCAGGCTGAAAAAGAAAAGATTACAATGACTTTTCTAGTCTTTTCTAATGTAAGGCAACTGTGTTTGAACAGTTAGTTACTCATAGTTCTTTGATGCACAGAGAAGGAACCCCTCTTCTCTTTACATTTAACCCCTAATGGAAGAAGGAAGAGCCTTAAGATCACAGCTGTTTTGTACAGCAGTGGCTCTCTTGATGCTTTGGGGGAGTTATGGATATTATGTGATGAAAACATATGCCCTCCCATCCACCCAGTCACTTCCCTGTAAAAAAAGAATGCACATTTGCATGTAAACTGTACATCCCCTGATCCCCCAACAATTTTGTGTAAGACTTCTGAAAGTTCAAGGCTCCTGAAATTCCAGGAGTTTCAGGAACCCAGAATGGGTTAAGAACCCTACAATATAGAAGTCATTTCAACTTCTCAAAGAAACATCTTTGGAGAGAATCCTTTGGGGCAGCATGGAGTTCTCTTGGTCACACATCCTTTCCTCTTGCTGATAAAAGACAGCTTATGCCTCCACGGATGAGTTGGGAACTGGCTCAGACATTGGTGTGGCATAGGGTGGGGCACTGTGAGTCAAAAAGCTATGGCAGTAACACAGTGATGACCATGCTCACTTGTGCCATGGTGGAAGTAGTTCCCTGGCTTCAAGGGAACACTTTGAATTTTAGTTATCTCCAACATCACCATCTTTCTTCACTTCAACCTCTGCCTGAGGACTGAGAAATGAATCTCATTCTGAGTTTTAACTGAGATCATTGTAGTTGAGTATTTGTCAGCGTATTCCATAAACCGGAAGAAAAAAAAAAAAGATTGGATAAGAATAGTCAGTGCCTTCTTTTCTTATTGAAATTCAGAGCATCTTTAGAGTGATTTTTGAAATCCAATCTTGCTGGCTCAATATCAGTCTGACATGGATCTTGTAGAGATCTCTGGAAGTTAATAAACTTCTGATTGAATAGAGCTAAATAGATTATACAGAAGTGCAATGGAAGCATCACTGCAGGACCTTGTTGGTTTTTAAAATGCAAAATAACTAACCTATAACTTTTCCTTTTATTTGTCATGTTTATTCAATAATGTTCTCAATGAATAATAGTGAGGCAAAATGAGGGATTTAAAGTTGGTTTCTCTACTATAATTCTTTATCTCTTGCAACACTTGCTTTATGAGTAGTTAGGATTTGTAATGTTTTGTTGCCCCAAAAAAAAAAACCACCCTCTTTTAAATGCATTGCATTTGTGGCATAGTGGTTGTGTAGGTGGAGCTGGACTTGTGTATGCACTATTCATCAAGAAAATAGCACAAAGCACATTTACATGCCATTGAGAAACAATAGTGGGTGTTGACAAAATGTGTAGTACTTGAGTTTTGAAAACATGTCCTGGTGCTTGTTTAAAACTCTCCTGAAACTTAGAATTGCACCTTTAAAACAAAATCACTTTTTCATTAAATGATTGATAAATGAATAAGGCTTGGTATCTTGGAAATTCATTTGGTTATATCACTATAAAAATGGTGACACTGTTATGGTAGTTGGTTTTGCATTTCAGTCTCTAAACTTAACAGTACATTTAAAACCATCCTGTGGGAAATATCTGAAGCTTTGGAAGCATTCATCTCTAACCTTCCCTAGCCATGGACTGTTATCAAGTTACGTCTATGCCAAGCACAGTGCTAGATAAATTTGGAAGGGAAGTAAGTTCCTGAGAATGACATTTTAGAGCTCTCTTTTTATAGGTTAAGAGTCTGAGATCTTGAGAGTTGTAACTCATCTGAGGTTAGACAGCTAGGGGTATAGTGAATCCAATTTTGACTTAGAAAAAGCACTGATGTAAATCAAGCCATTCATTATCACTATAATACATTACTTATGTGGAGTTTTATAATTGGAGATTATAGTACAAATTTAACTTAAAAGTTTTTAGATTTTAATGGTTAACTATAATGTATTGTATATTTTCAAAAAACTGAAAGAGAATTTTGAATGTTCACAATACAAAGAAACGATAAATGTTTGAGGTGAAGGACATGCTGATTACTCTAATTTGATCATTATACATGATACATATGTATGGAAATATCACTCTGTATCCTATAAATATGTATAATTTTTACTTGTCAACTAAAAAAGTAAAAAAATACAAATTAACAAACTTTAAAAAGTTGTGTGAATTCAGGAATATCACATAAGAGGAATATGCCCTAAAGATTTCATGATAGGGTATGACATTATTATTATTTGAGTTAGAGTCTCACTCTGTTGCCTAGACTGGAGGGCAGTGGCATGCTCACGGCCACTGCAGCCTTGACCTACCGGCCTCATGCAATCCTTCCGCCTCAGCCTTCCAAGTAGCTGGAACTACAGGCATGTGTCACTATGCCCAGCTAATTTTTTGATTTATTGTAGAGATGAGGTCTTTGCAAGTTGCCCAGGCTGGTCTTGAACCCATGAGCTCAGGCAGTCTTCTCACCTCG
>CAUYQG010245884.1:0-16810 GCA_963574415.1 Tarsius wallacei
ACCTCCTGTTTTATTTCTTTTGCTAAGGATTGTTTTGGCTATTCATGGTCATTTATGTTTCCATATGAATTTCTGTATTGTCATTTCCAGGTCTGAGATGAATGATGTTGGCAATTTAATGGGTATTGCATTGAATCTGTAGATTGCCTTTGGTAGGATGGACATCTTAAGAATGTTGATTCTTCCTATCCATGAGCATGGAATATTTTTCCATTTGTTTGTGTCTTCTTGGATTTCTTTGAGCAGTGTTTTGTAGTTCTCATTGTAAAGATCTTTCACTTCTCTGATTAGGAAGATGCCAAAGTATTTCATTTTTTTTTGTATGTGGCTATTGTGAAGAGGATTGTGCATTATATTTGGTTTTCTGCCTGCTTGTTGTTGGTGTATAAGAATGCAACTGTCTTTTGCACATTTATTTTGTACCTCGAGACTTTACCAAAGTCCTTTATCAGTGCAAGCAGGTTTTTGACAGATTCTTTTGGATTTTTGAGGTTTAGGATCATATTGTCAGCAAAGAGGGATAACTTCACTTCCCCTTTTCCTATTTGGATACTCCTGATTTCCTTCTTTTGTCTAATTGCCCTAGCTAGGACTTCCAACATAATGTTGAACAAGAGGGGTGAGAATGGGCAGCCTTGTCTTGTTACAGTTTTCAGGGGAAATGTTTCCAGTTTCTGTGTTTAGCAATATGTATGCTGTGGGTTTATCGTAGATGGCACTTACTATTTTGAGGTATGTTCCTTCTATACCTAGGTGTTCGAGGGTTTTTAACAAGAAGTGATGCTGGATTTTATCAAAAGTTTTTTCTAGGTCGGGCTTGGTGGCTCAGCCTGTAATCCCGCGCTTTGGGAGGCCGAGGTGAGTGGATTGCCTGAGTCCATGGGTTCGATACCCGCCTGGGCAACTTGGCGAGACCTCATTTCTACAATAAATAAAAAAATTAGCCGGGTGCAGTAGTGCCCACCTGTAGTTCCAGCTACTTGGAAGTCTGAGGCGGAAGGATCGCCGGAGCCCAGCAGGTTGAGGCTGCGGTGGCTGGCAGCTGTCACTGCACTCCAGTCTGAGCAACAGAGTGAGACTCCGACTCAAAAAAAAAAAAAAAAGTTTTTTCTGCATCTAATGATATAATCATGTGGTTTTTGTTTTTACATCTGTTGATGTATTTAATTACATTTTATGATCTTGCGGATGTTGAACCATCCCTGCATCCTGGGGATGAAGCCTACTGGTCATGGTGAATGATTTTTGAGATGTGTTTTTGAATCTGATTTGCTAGAATCTTGTTGAGAATTTTTGCATCTATGTTTATAAGGGATACTCTCCTGTAGTTTTCTTTTTTTGTTGGATCTTTACCCGTTGTGGGTATCAGAGTGATGTTAGCTTCATAAAATGATTTGAGGAGAATTTCATCTTTCTTAATCACCTGAAATACTTTCAATAGGATTAGTATCAACTCTTCCTTGTACATTTTCTAGAATTCTGCTGGAAAACCATCTGGTCCAGGGGTTCTTTTTGTAGGTAGTTTTCTTAAGACAGAGTCTATTTCCCTGGGTTGTTATTGGTCTATTTAGTGTGTCAATGTCTTCTTGTTTCAACCTGGGGAGGTTGTGTGATGTCAGAAAGCCCTCCATTTCATTTAGATTATCAAGTTTGTTTCCGTATCTGATAATCTTTTGTATTTATTTGGGGTCAGTTGTGATTTGATCTTTTGTATTTTTGATTATGTTTTTGGTCTTTTTCTCTCATTTTCTTGGTCATTCTGGCCAGAGGTCCATCAATCTTGTTAATTATTTCAAAGAACCAGCTTTTTGTTTTGTTAATGTTTTCTATGATATTTTTGTCTTCTATGACCCATGTTTGGGCTCTTACATTGGTGATTTGGATTCTTTTGCTAAAGTTAGGTTATTGGTGGAATCTTGTCTTTCATCAAGATATTCTTTAGCCTTTTAGTGTTCTCTTTCCTGAATCTTTAGTGGTTATCTTGCAAAAGCCAAAATTGGATCTGCTTGTAGAAACTTCAGAGTAAAGTAGACCAAAGACCAGGCTGTGAGGAGAGCTATCACCATGGTTTCTGAGGTTTTTTACATGAATTTCTTGAATGGATGATAATGATTAGCAACTGGGGCGGGGGCGCAGTGGACATGATTAGATACTAGAACTTTGGAAGACATTATTTATTTTGATCTTGGGTACTCACTTTGTTGCCCAGGCTGGAGTGCAGTGGCACAATCATGGTTCACTGCAACCTCAAAATCCTGGGCTCAAGCAATCTTCCTGCTTCAGCCTCTTGAGTAAATGGGACTACAGACATATGCTACCAGGTCCAGCTATTTTTAAAATTTTTTTATAGCCTCCAGGTCTCACTATGTTGCCTAGGCTGGTCTCAAACTCCTGAACTCAAGCATTCCTCATGCCTTGGTCTCCCAAGTGTTGGGGTTACAGACGTGAGCCATGTACCCAACCAAGTATTTTAAAAATATTCATTTTCACATTTGCTTGATGAAGGCACTCATATTATCTCCAGTTAGCAGCAATTGCAAGTGAATTTTTAAAGGTTAAAAAAAGGGAGACAGGGAGTGGGCTGACACAAGATTGTCAGAAATTCTCATTTGTTTACAGAAATAACATTGATTAATGACTGGCAATACATTGTTAGCTATAAGGTGTGGGTTATAGTGTCTGGGGTGGCATTAGTAGGTTCATTTATAGTTACTTGTGGCAATAGCGAGCAGCATCAAGAGGCGATTACATAGCTCAAAGGCAAGTGCGGTGTGTGGCTGCATTTTAATATGGCTCTGGGTCTGATCATTAAAAGGACTTGCAGTCTTCAGATAAAAGTTATTTTCTTTTTTCATAATCTGGAAATAGCAGTGACAAATGAGGAGTGCTTTGGGTCTCTTCCTTAGTTGGTGAGCTTTGAGGAACGTTTATTAAAAAAGATTGTGCTATCATGGGAAAGCTGTCTTAGTTCAGGTTAATAGATGGTGGGAGGAGAAGTTGACGCATATTTAGGAAGGGGAGTTCTTTAATTTTAGGCTTAATTTCTAAGTCCCCAAAAGAATAGGAGTGGGTGGATGAAGGGGCTGTATTCAGTGGGCTGAGGTGAATAAGCATATATGGGCGGTTGGGCCTGGGTGCTGGATGTTGAAAAGTTGAGTGCCGGAAGTTGAAGAGTTGAGACCCAGGGTGGGAATTCTCCAAGGCAGAGATGAAGAACACAAGGCAGGAAAATAACTGTGAGTGAGTGACAGGGAGCAAGGAATGGGATGGAAGCAAGCAGAGCAGAAGTGCTTGACCTTGCAGTTCCAATCAGACCCCTATTCCAAGGATTAAACAAGAGTGGCTTTCTCATGTATAATTAACTGGAAGCCAAAACAAGTTTACATCCTAGAGAAAAGAAGAATTGTGTTAAAATAAGGGAAAGCAAGCCGGGCTCAGACCCCTATTCCAAGGATTAAACAAGAGTGGCCTTCTCATGTATAATTAACTGGAAGCCAAATTATTTAGTAATCAAGACAAGTTTACATCCTAGAGAAAAGAAGAATTGTGTTAAAATAAGGGAAAGCAAGCCGGGCTCGGAGGCTCAGCCTATAATCCCTCGCTTGGGGAGGCTGAGGTGAGTGGATTGCCTGAGCCTGCGGGTTCGAGACCCACCTGGGCAGCTTGGTGAGATCTCCTCTCTACAATAAATAAAAAATTAGCTGGGCGTGGTAGCGCATGCCTGTAGTTCCAGCTACTTGGAAGGCTGAGGTGGAAGGATCACCTGAGCCTAGCAGGTCGAGGCTGCGGTGGCTGGGAGTGTGCCATTGCACTCCAGTCTGGGCGACAAAGTGAGACTCCAATTCAAAAAAAAAAAAAAAAAAAGGGAAAGCAATAGTTTGCAATAGTTACTGAAAATGTGTTCTAGAAATTTCTTAAGACGTAACTAGAGCAAGAGTCTTACTGGATTTGTAAAGAACAAATTAGCAGTGATTCATGGACTATTAGAACTGAAATGAACCTTGACCACAGACATCAATTCTAAGTCTCTCGGTTCATAGTGAGGAAGCTGAGACCCGGGGTTAGGCAGAGGCAGGTTGGACTCCCAGAGCTATTTGTTTGTCCTGCCAGAAAGCCCAGCCTCTGATGTCCTGCAGGCTGTTTCCTGCTCTGCCTCCTTCTGTGGCTTGGGTGCAGAAAAGGATAAAACAGACTGTGTGCTGTTTTTGTCTTTGCTGTGTATATTAACTTTTTAAGTTAATCAAGGGCACCAACTCTATATATTGCTCTGTACATTTAGACTCTAAAATTTCAAATAGCCATGTTTAACATACTTTTAAAGCCTGCTTTCCTGCCTTTGTTCTAGATTTTCTTCCCATTGTAAAAGAAGTATTTGTTCTTTGGTTGGACAATAAGCTAAAACATTTTACTCCAAAATGGAAAACCCACGTATAAGCAAATCCCTCTACCTCAACTCAATCTTTGCTAGGCTTTCTATCCCTTTGCATTTAACTATTTGGTTTTCTTTCTACAAGAGGACTGTAATATTCCTGCATTCCCTCTGACTTCAGCAGTTTTGTTAACAGTTACTTGTGGTCATGGATTAATGCTGCTGCCTAAACACTGTCTTACTATTTTTTTTATTTGAAAATACTTGAACTAACATTTTAAAGTCATGGAACAAAATCTGCAGTGGAATATAAAATGGAATAGGACATTCAAATGTGTAGTGAGCTGAAGTATAGTATTTGCAATCAGGGGATGGGAGAATCTCTGGTTGATTAAAATGTAGCCTCAGCAGCCGACGTAAGATTCTTTATTTGCTCTGGGGTAAGGCACTGTAATTAAAAAGAAAAAAAAAAAACAGATTAGGGTTTTCTACATGCATCAAGGGGTTAGGCCCATGATTTGCCTAAGAAAGTAGAAACAACAATATATTTTCTTGATGATAATTGCTCAAGATGATATCAAAATTACTAATGGTTTCACAGCATGAAGAGATGATAATATCACAACCATTAGAACAGAGATGCAAACTTTGGAGTTAGCTTTGCTTTTAATCTTATTTCTGTCATTTTTTTAGCTTGATGTGCTTGATCTAGCCACTTAACACCTTTCTGTCATTCTTAAAATTTTATCCAGTTCTAGAGTTTTATAATCGCATAAGTATATGATTTACTAGAGCCCTGGGAAGGGTTAGCTGGAAAAGAAAAAAAAAAGTTATTTATTGAACTGAGCATTTCTCAAGTAGACTCTCCCTCTCTTCTCCCTGGTGTTTTCTTTTTCCCCATTTATTGTCCACTTGGATGGTGGTATTGCAAGAAGGTGAAAAGTTTGAAATTTAAGCATGTTTAGTTTGCAACTTGCTCACATTTTTGGAAAGCAATTTGCTCAACCTTGTATCTTTGTCTGTCATTATGATAGAAATTTTGGAAATGCAAATACCTGGGTAATAAGCTTAGTTTTATAAGTTAACATAAAATGGATCTTACTAGATTATCAGCACCTTGATAATCTACCTTTTTGCTCTTTATTTTGCGACTACCAGAAAATTTCTTTCATAAAATGCTTAGTCAATTTTTTTTTTTCATTGGAGTCTCACTGTCTCCCAGACTAGAGTGCAGTGGCCCCTGCTGGTCACTGCAGCCTCAACCTGCTGGGCTCCGGCAATGCTTCCGCTTCAGCCTTCCAAGTAGCTGGAACTACAGGCGCGTACTACCACGCCCGGCTAATTTTTTTTTTTTTTTTAATTTATTGTAGAGATGAGGTCTCGCCAAGTTGCCGAGGCAGGTCTTGAACCCGCGGGCTCAGGCAATCCACTCACCTCCCAAAGGCGCGGGATTACAGGCTGAGCCACTGAGCCCACCTCTTAGTCAATTTTAAAAAATAAATTACAGACCTTTGGAAAAACTCCAAGGAATGAAATTTCACTTCTATTGGTTTCCAAATTCCTGAGAACACCCATGTATTGTATTATAAAATTTTAGGGTAGACTTCAACTATACAATATTTTTTTCTACTATTTCTATTGTATTCGATAAAGAGGTTTTAACTAGCCAGGGTAGTCCAACTCTTACAATAAAATATTTCCAAATCTGAGTGAATTAATGCAGTAGAAATTTAATTATTTTTTTATGTAGCAGAACAATGTGAGTCTTCAGCAAGCAGCCTTCCATGTGGTGATTCAGGGACCCAGGCACCTTCTGTGGCTCCCTGAGCCCTGGGATTCTCTGTTGAATCTGCTGTGTTGGCTGTAGTTGAGAAAAAGAGAGAGAGTAGAGGATCACTGTGGGAGGATTTTATGGGTCAATCCTAAAAGAAGAAATCAGTACTTCTGCCCACATTCTCTGACCAGAATCGTCACATGGCTATACCTGTCTGTGAGAGACTGGGACATGCAGATGAGTTGTGTGCTCAGCAGGAGAAGGAAAATGGATTTGTGACCACATAAAAATATCAACCATGGTCTCCTGTTTTATCCACAACATACACTTCTGTTTTCTGACCACCACAGTATACACTCACACTTTCCCAATGAATCCAGTCCCACTTCCCAAACAGTCACTGCATCTGGGGCCAAAGCCAGGATCTTTCGATGATGTATGAGCCTTTCTCTCATACCCAAATCACAGTGGTGGGTAAGAGATGGTAACACTCTTGTTCTCAAAAGGAAAAATGGGAGATGCAGAGCAACCCTAGTTTACAAACATCCTGAAATCTTCTGTACAGGTGTTATGCAGTCCCTGTCCTGCATAGGAGAGAGATCACTTGATAAGGCACAGATTCTGCTCTTTGGGTGGAACACTCTCGTCTGTTGTTTCATTTCTTATGTCTCTTATCCCTCATGGCCACATATGAAATGAGGATGTATGCGTTTTCTAAAGATGTATGAATTTTTTTTTTTTTTAGACAGGGTCTTTTTCTGTCACCCAGTGCAGTGGCAGGATCATAGCTCACTGCAGTGTCAAATCCCTGGGTTAAAGCAATCCTCCTGCCTCAGCAAGTAGCTGAGACTATAAACACATGCCACCTTGCCCAGCTAATTTTTAGAATTTTTTTTGGAGAACCAGGGTCTCCCTATGTTGCTGGTCTTAAACTCCTGACCCCAAGTGATCCTCTTGCCTTGGTTTCCCAAAGTGGTGGGATTACAGGCACGAACCACTTGTGCCCAGCTGGTTGTACAGATTGTGTTGTTTTCTTTCTGCCCAGATTCCGGGGCCCAAAGCTTATTTTAAGCATGGAAAAGTGAAAAGGGTAAGAACATTGTTTAAAGTTTCTTTGCCCATAACATATCAAAATCCAGTAGGTTTCTCATGTATTTGCTTCTAGTTAGTTCCTATGCTTTAATAACCATGCACACTATTTGTTTTTAGACATAATCTTCAAGTCAGATTTGTCTCATGGCTTCCTTGGCCCCCTGACTCTCAGTGCAGTAATAGCTATATTGGAAATAATAGACTGATGATGACACTCTTAATCGGATTGTTGCTAGGAAGCTGAGATACTTAACCGAAGAATTCTGCTGGGCCTTTGTGGATCAAGAACAGTGTATACCTTAGCTCTTTCTCTTTGCAGGCGGCTTTTCAGCCACGTGTGACTCATCACTCGGCTCTCTTTCCTTTGATCTCTGTTGGAAAACCAGCTAACCGTTGTTAGTGCTTGTTTCTTTTCGGATTCCTATTAATGTCAGCCAACAGTAATCAACACATCAGAACTCTGTCATCCACTTCCTCCAGTAAGAAAGAGGCTCAGTAAGAAAGAAGACTTTCTTTTTAGTTATTGCAGGGCTAGATTCACACAACTGCTCAGTGTGAGTGTTTGGCAAGTGGCCATCTGTGTTGTGCTTCAGGACACAAGGCTCCTCAGTCTTATGGCTCTGCCATCCCTCGGGCTTCAGGGTTCCCTGCTGGGTTCTCTGTTCTTGGAAGGATGGAGGATGGAGGCTGACTCAGGGAGATTTATACAAGCCATATTTGGAAGGGGCCTGTGTTGATTGCCAAAAGCCAAGAGCCACATTTAACTACAAATAAGTTTGGGAACTGTTATCTAACTGTATGCTTGGGTGAAAAGAACACAGGTTTTGGTGAACACATAGCATTCTTGGCCACAGGTGGTAGAGAAGTGGATTAGTGGCAAAATGTGCTCACATGGGTAATTCGAGAGCATATTTGCAAACTAAGAATGAGGAGTAAAAAGCAGGTATGCTTGGATGGGATTAAAGCAATAGGGAGACTACGTAGTCACAGAGGAAATCTCTCAAGGACTTTCTTAAAAGTAAATACAAGTTGTAGAGAAAGTTCTGATGTCTCCCTTATCCTGAAGCTTCCTGCTGTTGCCAGGTATGGTGAAATGCTTCACTAGACTTGAAAGCGGAGGTGGAAAAAGAATCTTCTAAAGAAGCAAAGAGCAGGGTTGGATAATTGTTCTCAAAAGTTGACTTGCAAACCATACATTAATGCCACGTAGGTTTGTTCCTTTCCTGCAGGGCTGTGCATGAGTCATCTTGGTTCATTATTTTCTAAAAATAACCCAAGAGAGATGGGAATAACGGAAGGAAATCCATCTCTGGTGTTCAAGTCATCCATTGGCATCCATCCCAGATAGGGTTTGGGGTGGGCCTCAGAGTTCCTAGCAGTTGGGGCACCACACCCAAATAGAGATCTAGCTGTATGTTAAGAGAGCTTCTGCCTAAACTGACCAAAAACTCTTAGTAGATTTTCACAATTCAACTCTCTAATGCGGTTTGCCAGGGCCTTTAATAAAGGGAATCTTTTCTTAATTTTCCCAGAGATATAATGCAAATGATCAACCTCTTTGTGCTCAATTTCCTGATTGAATCAACTACTTGTCAGTTTAGTTGTGACAAAAATGTAAAAGATTATTCTGCACTTGGCAACTTAAACTCATATACGTAGAATCATTCCTAATTTTAGAAATTTCTTCAATATAAAATATATTCTTTCTTTTTTCCTTCTTTCCTTCCCTCCCTCCCTCTTCTTCTTTCTTCCTTCCTATCCTCTTTCCTTCCTTCCTTCCTTTCTTCCTGGAAATATTCTGAGTGCAGGACATAAATGCATGAAGAAAAATATATATTCCTGGAGAGGTAATAATCTAATGTGGAGTGTGCAATAGAGAGATATTATAAGCCTCATGTGTAATTTTAAATTTTCTAATAGCCACACTAAAAATCTATAAAGAAAACATGAAATTAATTTTAATCATATATTAAGCCCTACATGTCCAAAGATGGGTATTGTAAGTCTCCTTTTTTGATACTAAATCTTCAAAATCTGGTGTATATTTTACACTTCTAGCCCATCTCAATTTGGACTAGCCACATATCAAGTGCTCAGCAATTACATGTGAGCAGTGGCTACCACAATGGAGGGTAGAAAATCTAGTGGGAGATATTGACAAAAAAGAGGCACTTATAATAAACTGTGATAAGCACCACACTATGCAGTTCTATGGGACATAAAGGAGTCATCTGACCTAAACTTAGGAAATCAGAGAAGGTTGTCAACTAAGAGATGATTAGGAGTTACCAAATCCTTTGGGGCAGTATGATAAAGTGGCACAAAATGAATGTTCCAGGAAGAAGGAATAATATGCAGTAACCCAATGGTGAGTAAACACATTGCTTTTTAAAGAATTGCAAAAAGGTCTGAATGGTTTCAATTTAGAGAGCAAGGGGCAGGAACTAGTATGGAATGGCATAGTATACTATAAAGACATATCTTGGCTCTAAGAGTAATGATCACTATAAAGTCCACTCAAGAGTCTCACAGAGCTGACACTATGGTCACTTAACAGGATGATGCGACCTGGCCTGAGGATTTCCAAGAGTCAAGGCCACTTTAGCACAGATGCAGCCCACATAAACCTTAAAGCTTAACCTTATAAGAAGAGCTTAAACTCCTTTTATGAAAGAAACATCTGGTAACTGACCCAGATTGAATATAGGTATAAGAAAGGGGAAGAAGGCCCCAAACTCTGAGAATGTTCTCTGGCTGGAAACCCTCCTGGTCAGGTGGTCATCTGACCCCTGGCTGTATTTGACCCATGCCACTAGCCTGTTCCTGTTCTCCCTCTTATTAGGTGCTGCATAGATAAAGCGTCTGAGCATCAGACAGTGTCTAAAACTCATCTTTGACACAAATTGACCAAAAGAGTGAATCTCTGTGGAGGTGAATTAACTAGGACTACCTGAGACCCCTGAGAATAATAAATTGGTGAGATTGAAGTTGAAGATATGAACAGTGGCTCTTAAAGTCACATTGGGGACTTAGTGGGTTCACACCACTCCCTCTTCTGGAAATTCATTTCTAGATCATTGTTCTAGACTCATGGAGTAAGGAAAGACTTGCTCCCTGATTGAGGCAGAGAGAGTATTAACTCTTTCAATAACCAAGGCAAACGATGAGGAAAGATATTCTATCTAGGGTAGTACGCACTAGAAAAAAATCTTTGGGGGACTAAAAAAGCAAGTGGGAGCACCATGCAATTAGCTTATATCTAGTGAGTTAAAATTCAAAATTGTTTCTGCTTACACAGTTCACTTCAAAATAAAAAAATGCTAGTGACCTAACATTTACACCTCTGGGCATTTATTCTAGAGAAATGAAGACTCGTTTTCATGTGGGGACTTGTCTACAAATGCTTGTATTAGCTTTTTTCACAATAGCCAAAATATAGAAATGACCCAAATGTCTTTTGGTGAGTGAATAGTTGAACAAACTGTGATGTGTGCATACCATGGACTACTGTTCAGTAGTAAAAAGAGATAAACTCTTGATGCAATGACTTGAAAGAACTGCAAGGAAGTGATGCTGTCTTGAAAAAGTCAATCTCAATGCCTGATTTCATTGATGTAGCATTCACGAAATAACATAACTGTAGAGATGGAAAACAAATTAGTGACTGCTAGGAGTTAGGGATGGTGGGAAAAAGACATGTGTGTGGCTATAGGTTGGTAAAATGATGGTGTCTGGTGGTGACAGAAGGAAGTATCTTGATTGTGGTGGTAGTGACATGTGGCTATATATGTGATAAAATTACACAGACACAGTCACAGGAGTTCATATATAAATGGTGAGATCTCAGTAAGCTCTATAGATTGTACCAACATCAGTTTCTTGATGTTGGTTTCATACTATAGTTATGTAAGGTATTTGCACTTAGAGAAGCTGAGAGAAGGGTGGGTAGGACCTCTCTTGCATGCTTCTTCACAAACATTTGTGAGTCTATTAAAAAATATAAATAGAAAGTTTAAAAATGGCTTCTGTTATTGCTACTGTTGGCTTTAAAGAAGATCTAGGAAAATGTGACGTTTTTTACATGAGTGCAATAAAACACTATAAAGCGTTTCCCTACTTTAACTGCTTTATTGTCAGGTTATGGTCATCAAAGATATTTATGAAGCACTCATAGTTAGTGCTGTACACAGGCACAAGATATAGAGATCATCTTGCATATTCAGGCCCATGACTGTCTAATGGTAAAATTCTGCTCTCAGCCACTTTTGTCTAAATTGTTGAAATGCACAAATAAATAATAACTTTTCTTTGTTTATTCCTCCTTCCCTTTAGGGACACCAGCTTCCCCTGGCAGTTTTTTGGGACCCTCTGCAGGATGCAGTTGGCTCTTATTCATATAGAGATATCTGACACTCAATGAGCCCTATTTTTTCTTGGGTCTATGTGAATGTTTTCTTCTTGAACTCTCTTTTCATGGTTTGTCTAAGAGGTAGGATGATAGAAATAAGCACTCTAGCTAAGGGCTCTGGGTACTGAAAATTTTAAAATGCACACAATGTGTGAAAGCAATTTAATTGGTTTCACAGTATGGACTTTCCTTCCAACTCGTACTAAAATCACAATACCCAGGATGACAAGCCACAATTCTTTTACTCGTCTCTCAGAAACTTTAGACATAGTACATCATTCCTTCTTTCCTGAGACATTTTCTTGACTTGGCTTTCAGGACTCCACAACTCCCTTGATTTCATTCTTCTTCTCTGCTTGGTAGCTCTCTCCTTTCAGCCTTCTTCAATGGTCCTGCTTACCTTCCCACTCTCCAAAGGTCAGAACCCTCAAAGGCAGCCATGTTTGGCCCTCCTCTCTGGCTTGGGCCCCAGAGATATAGATGTCATCTCTCTACCCATGAAGCACAACGTTTTGTTTCTGGCCCCATTCACTCTGCCACCCTCCCTCTCCTCCAGCTATCTGGCTGCCAACTTAGCACCTCACAGTTGACACTTCCAGATCAGAACTTGGGATTTATTACCCCTCCACTCCCTCCTCCACAGCCTGCACCATCTCCACTTTGTTCTGCCTCAGAAAGTAGCAACACCATTAATGCAGTTTTCATACCCTGAATCTTGAATTTTCTATTTCCCTTACACAACTTTTTCAAGCACCAGCAACTCCTGTTGGAATTGCCTTCAAAACATGTTCTCAGTCAGACTTCTTCCCATCACCTGCACAGCAACCCTCTTAGAACAAGGCATGGCCATCTCTCATTAGAACTCTACAGAACTCTGTTTATCACTCTCCTGCTCAAAACCTCCACTGGCTTTTCAGCAAGCTTGGAGAACCAAAATTTAAATTTCTTACCAGGGTTTTCAAGACTCTACATGGACTCATCCAGGCATGACCCTGTGACTCGTACCATGGGCACCTGCCCTTGGCCTGCTCAGCTCCCTGGGCCCTCCAGGAATAGTCTGGGCATGCTCTAGGAACAGGTGCTCCAGGAACAGTCTGGGCATGCTCCTTTTGCTGAGCCTTTGGTCTTACTGCTCCTTGACTGTTGAGTCTTCTCCCAGATCCTCACAGGTCTCGCTCCTGTCTTTCACTCAGATGAGAGGGTCACTTTCTCTGAAAAGCTTTCCCTGAGTTTCCCAACTGATTTCTTATTACCTTGTTCCTTTTAAAAAATCATTATCATTGCTGTCATTTTCTATCATCCCTTTGCACAATTATTTGATAATTATTTTGTTTTCTATTTCTCTTCTTGCCACTAATTTTCCAAAACATGATCCATGAACTATTTTTTTTTTTTTGAGTTGGAGTCTCACTCTGTCACCCAGACTGGAGTGCAGTGGCTGCTCCCGGCCACTGCAGCCTCGACCTGCTGGGCTCCTGTGATCCTTCTGCCTCAGCCTTCCGAATAGCCGGAATTACAGGCACGCGCTACCATGCCCGGCTGATTTTTTGATTTATTGTAGAGATGAGGCCTCGCCAAGTTGCCCAGGCGAGTCTCGTACCTGCGGGCTCAGGCAATCCACTCACCTCAGCCTCCCAAAGCACGGGATTACAGGCTGAGCCACTGAACCTGGCTCATGAACTATCTTGTCTTTGTTTACTGTAGTGTTTCTCATGCTTAAAAATTGTGAATGAATGAATTCAAAGCTATATGTCTGAATTCCAACATGACTTTAGAATTTTTGAAGTAGTTGTTACATTTTTGGCCTTTTTGGAAGAAAAAGTAGCTTTATCCTATATACATTTGGTTAGTGTCAATACGTTCGTCAACATCTTTTGTTTTTGTAAGCAAATAGACTGGTCTCTACTCCTACTTGTTCCATTGTTAAAGTGGCAATTGTTCATTATAGTGATCTAGAATATTAAACACTCAAAGTGGATACAAAGGGATTCAGGGTACGGTTTCTCCTTCAAGAAGCTCAAGATCAAATATACTTAGAAATTCTGATGGTCTGCTTTTAGGTATTTGGAAGAGAGGGATTATGTCCTTCAGCAACTAAAAACAAGTACTCATAGGGTTGTGTGTGGGGTGGGCAGAACATGGTTGATAGCAGACTTGATGCAGAGAATACCAGGTGTTTTCAAATCGTAGATATTGACAGTTTGGCAAAGGCAGGCCACAATCTAATTGACTCTGGTATTATCCAATAACCTGATGGCAGATTGAACAAAGATTTTCTTAAATTATAGGGTATAACTTTGTAGAAAACAAAATGTAGATAAAGCAAAAGAAAGTCTCCATTTTCTCAAGAAGTCATCTTATCACCTTATTATTTTGGGGCCACTTTATTGCTTTCTCAAGGGCTGACTATGAAAATGGCTCTCTAGGACAAACTTAGAAACTTCAGGAATTATAGCCTAGCTACAACATTAGCATTATGTAATCCTCCAACCACCTCCCTCAACTGCTGAGTTCTGAAATAGCAGCGCACAGGAGTGGGTGGTACAACTGTCTAATAGTTAGCTGCTAGAGGAGACTGATTTGCATTCATTTCTATTTTACCAAATTATTTTGGGAGAGAAGTTTTAATTGACAGCCTAATCACAATAAGCCTTATTTTTGACTGAGTTTAGCAACCATTTTGATGCCACCCAGATCTGTGGCTTTGTGGGCCTGTGCTGGGGTCCCCTGAAGTGAGGCCACTCACTGCCCCAACCCTGTGTGACCCATCTTTTGGAAGACCTTGAACTGGCTGGTGCTGACAGATGCCTACCAGGACACTTTATTTCCATGTGGCTTTATTCTTTTAACCATTTGATTGCCTCAAATTTTCCTAGTAAATATGCAGAATCATATTAAATAGGTAAGTATGTCTCATTGCTGGCTTGTTTACTATTGCCAATTACTCACACACTGAAGAGGAAACTGGGCTACTTGTGAGTAAGAAGAAAATAACTGGATGAGATGAGCTCACCACACACACACACACACACACACACACACACACACACACATAAGCACACCAGGGTATGAAATTCAAGTATTGGAACATATATAAGCACACCAGTTTAGGTGCAAATAAACGACTCACCATTTTACCCTAGGATCCTCTCTGCTGTACTTTGAAGAGTAATTCATGAGGTTTTCTCTTAATAGTACACAAATATTAGTTTCAAACCAATGAAAAGAATTCCTTCTTTATACAATGTAGTAAATAACAACAATAACAAAAAACTTTAGCTGAAGACAGTGGCAAAAATAAAATTGTGTAGATATCAAAGTACAAAATTTATTAGTGTCCTTATCTATAAAAATAAAGTCACGAAGTAATCTTTGAAGATATAGATTTACAAACAAGAGATCTTGACTTGTGCAGTCCATTTATTTCCAAACTAAGGCTTTCTAACCCTTTTTCATAGGGTTAGAAAAGATTTAACTCTGAGTTTTCCTGGTGTATGCCTTCCTTCTGTATAATCTATTCTTTTATTACAATGTTAAAATTTTGGCCACTAAAATTTTTTTTCTAGAATTGTCTTCTGCTATTCCTTAGGTCTTAGGTCAAATTTGCTTCAGGCCTGCTTGGAACCACTGCGTATTTTGCCTCTTACAGAAATAAAAGGATAAAGAACATGGGTCTCAAAGCCACTATTTCTCAATGAGTTTCCCTCATAGACGTTTCTGTCCATTGTATTGTTTTATTTTTGTACTTTATCTGGGGTCTGCAAAATTTCCAACTGATTCTTAAATTTATTCTTTGAACTCATTTTTTATTTTCTAGGATTTGATTCTTGACATTGAATTTATAGAGTTTTCTGGGCCCAGAATATAACACTGAAAACTCACATAAGGAGAATGTAGAAAGGTTTTAAAAATGGATTTTTTAAAGGGATTCATTCAATAAACATTGATGAGTGCATAATCTTATAATTTCTTTAATTTCTGGAGGCGTATTTTTAGATCTGAACAGTTTTGGCATCTAAATTGCATTTACTTTTAAGCTACTGCTTTGGTGAACAGTGTGAACTTTACTTTGATTCTGAACTAATTTGTCCACTTTGTCATCATCCATAACCTCTAGAGTATATCCAGCCATTATGTGAAGAGTGAAAGAAGAAATGTAAAGGAGAATAGGAAGGCAATAAAAGTTATTTGATCATCGACTGCTTTTTCATTCTAATACCTGAAAGGAGAGGATAGAAGAAATAGAGGGAGTGCATTTATTCTGGGAAAAACTTAGGAAGTAATTGTCCTTTGCATGAAAGCTTTTGTTACTTTTATCCTCTTATTCCTAGAAGATATTTTTATGTGTGATTATCAAAAGTGGTAAAGTACAGGACAATGATAGAAAATTCATTTTGTAATTATCCTTTGGTAAAATTGCTATTTTGCTCACTTGAACTGGAAGAATGAGCAGATATCATAAAGACTGTGAACTCTTTGGTACCATAAAATTGCTGGTCTATTATAACTTCCTTTTACAAATTCTTAAGAGTGTCTAACAGAAAGTTTAAAGCTGTATCTGTAACTGTCTCTAAATGGAATTGAAGCAAAATAAGAAGCCCTGAAATGTGCTTATTCAGATTCATAGAAAATGTTAGTTTTAGTTAAAGATACTACTTTCTTGACTTTCTGTTTGTTTATTTGTTTCACATTCAGTTTGAGTGACCGATACTGATACAATTAAGTTGGCAGCATTTTTCTAATAGTACTAATGTCTTTTTTGGTATTTATTTTTAAAATATTGTTTCTTATGTCCACTTATTAAAGAATTTTTTTTTTTTTGAGTTGGAGTCTCACTCTGTCGCCCAGACTGGAGTGCAGTGGCTGCTCCCGGCCACTGCAGCCTCGACCTGCTGGGCTCCGGCGATCCTTCCACCTCAGCCTTCCAAGTAGCTGGAACTACAGGCACACGCTACCATGCCTGGCTAATTTTTTGATTTATTGTAGAGATGAGGTCTTGCTTGCCCAGGCAGGTCTCGAACCTGCGGGCTCAGGCAATCCACTCACCTCAGCCTCCCAAAGGCGCGGGATTACAGGCTGAGCCACCGAGCCCGGCTTATTAAAGAAATTTTTGAGTATTCGTATTGTTCCAGGCAAAGAAAAAAAGTCCTTTTCCCTATTTCGTGTT